>JAJHUR010122610.1:0-10187 GCA_027495735.1 Lutjanus campechanus | reverse complement strand
GTTGATAACCACCGTCTTGATACCCGTTATCTCTGACTGGGGTTTTAGGTTTTGTCGAGCCAGCTCATGCAAAGAAACCCTGGCCGTGTTGAGCTTCCTTTGTCGTACAGCCCTCTGATCTCCTGAAGCAGGTTGTTCCACGGTCTCGGTGCTCTGGTTGCAAAGGCTCTATCAAATTTATGTGCAGAAACGACGCATCTGAGGATCTCCAGGAGCGGGAAGGAACACAAGGAACTAAAAGTTCAGCTAAATAACTAGGGTCAATGATGTGACAAGGCTCAGGTGTGTCTGAGACACCAGATTTTGGAAAAGTTCCACAGAGGACCCCATAGCTCCACAACCTTCCAGCTCAAGGACTTTTTGCATGAAAACCAGCTTTTTTATTTTTGGGATCCATCTAACACCAACCTAAACTGAACTGAAGACCCAAGTTCTTCGTAGCTACTTGAATTAAAGTATTTGAGTCAAGGTGCAACAGAACAATCAGTGACATTCACTTGCATTTGATTTTTGTCCCAGATTAAAAAAAACTTTTTTTTTTTAAACCAATCAATAAAATGTGAATCTATTGGAGCTGTTGTGAATCCAAGGAGCTGTCCTCTGTGAAGGAGCTTTAAACTTTTCAGAGCCTCCTTTCAAGTCTATTTGATGCTCAAAGGCCAGATTTTCTGCTGAATATTCATTTAAAACCTTGTTTAAAACATGTTTCCAAAGCCCTTGAAGAATTAATCAACTGTTTTTTTTTTCTTTTTCTTCAACAGATGGCCTTGAACAGGCCACACTTTGTTTCTTTCTTTAACATCTTCAGCTGTACTTGAACATTTCACCTCCTCCAAACAGAGCAGAGCAGATAAAAACATTTTCCAATTATTAGGGTCACAGAGCCACATCCTTTAATGAAATTCTTTTCTACAGCAAGAAAGAACTTTTAAAATATTCAGCCGATGGAAGCATTTAAGCAATTCAGAAGTTGGAAAGGATGTTTTAATCACACACACTATCAGCAGATCTATGTGAGGTCTGTTTAACAAACTGTGGGATGAGGAGTGTCACATTTAATTTTGTGCTACAGTCTGCTGAGTTTCTTTCAGTCGCTGTTTAATTTAACTTTTCTGAGGCTCACTGACTAAAAGTTCATGGTTCATTATATTTCAGGATATAAAAGAGTCTGAAGGCCACTCACACTTACCTTTAACAGCATTCCTGTTTGGGACATCATTTATCGGAATGACTGAATAGATTAATAAATTTAAAGGTCCAGTGTGTAAGATTCAGGGGGAGCTATTGGCAGAATATAGAAGAAATGGAATATTATGCTCATTCTGTCTATTCTAGATATGGACTTTGGCGTTTTCCCTGAGTTTCGTGGCCACCGAAGGTTCTCCTACATGCTTGGAAGGGGAGGGTGAGGCGAGGTGTTTGCAATCTGCAAGCTCATACTTGATGCCACTAAATTCTACACACTGGCCCTTTAACCATTATGATAATTAATTTATCCTAATTAATTTTAAAAAACACACCAAAGGTTATCTGTTTTCAATTTCCAAAATGTGGATTTGCTGCTTTTTGGTGTTTTATTTTATTTTAAATTAAATATCTTTGGGTTGTGAACTGTTGGTCACACATTTTAAGATGTAACCTTGGACTCTGGGACTTTGTCATATGATCAACCGATCATTTAAGTAATCTTTAGTTGCAGCCCTGAAGTACACCATGGTGAGGTCAGCAGTCAAACTGATGTTGACTGCATGAAGACGGACTGGTTTGCAGATGTTTGTTGGATTCTTTTTCCTGTTTCCGGTTCTGACAATTAGGGATGTTCCTGGCAACTAATTTCCCTGTCAATTAAACGCAAAATTTAATTTAGACTAGTCGGCTAGTTTACCATTAAGAAAACACTCAGAAATCAGTTAAAATTAAGCAGGTTATTTAATACTGTGTGTATTAAGAGCCATTTGAAGCCATTAATCAAAGTCTCCAATCGCCAAATCGTGTTTTAAATGCCGATGAAATGTGCAATTTAAACATTGCACTTTAATGTTCAAAACATGACAACAACTCACTATATGCTTCACCTTTTGAGACCGAAAAGGATCACAGAATGTGGGGCTAAATGACACTGACGTTCACTGCCAGCCTGTTACACGGTGTGGCTAACGTTAGCAGTGCTAGCAGCAACGGCTGCTCTGCTTGCAGGTTAATGTCCGTGTCTGTGCTGCATGTGGTCACATGTTGCTCCAGTCGAGTGATTATCTACAAGTTTATTCTGTCACAATCTACCTTCAACATTATACCCATTATCTAGATTAAAACATTACCAAACTGCGCTGGTTTAATGAGCTGCCATCTGTCCGACTTTGCCATCAGGGCAAATGCACTGGGCGAGGGAGGATGCTGTCTGATGGGGCTGCAGCCCTGACTAGTGGTGGATGGCTGCATAATACCTTGGAGGCAACAGTTAGCTGGTGTTGTGCATGAATAAAATATTGACAAATAGTTTAACCGACGAGTATTTCTGGCGCCAGCTAGCAAGAGTGGCGACTTTTAATCGTGTAGTCGACTAAAACCATATCTTTTGGTCCACATTTGTAATTTTGTTTTGGATCAAAAGTCCGGTCCAGACGAGGTAGGCATGAAAGCTACCTAAGTTAACTTGAGCTCAATCAGCTAGTCCATTAATTGACGTGTCGATGGGCAGAAAAATGATCAACTATTTTGACAGTCTAATCATTTCAGTAGTTTTTCAAGCAAAAATGGTGAAACAATGCCAAACGATTCTGGTTCCGAATGACAGGATCCGCTGCTTGTCTTGTCAAATATCATTTTAAAACTGAATATCTTTTAATTTTTTTTTTAATTTTAATCTTTTAATCAATTTTTTTGACTTTTTATAGACTAACCAATTGATCAATTCAACAAAAATATTGCCAGCAGATTAACTGATTCAATTCGAGACTAAATCAAACAGCAATTTTTAAAATCAAATATAATGTGATATTTATTGACATTGCAACAATATTATATGGGTGACTGGTGCTTTCACAAAATATTAACACAATAACATTTTTTTTAAAGGGATAGTTTACCCAAAAAATGAAAATTCAGTCATTATCTACTCACCCTCGTGCCGATTGAGGGTCAGGTTTATTTTGTAAGTCTGCAAAACACTTCTGGAGTTTCACAGGAAAACAGTGTTGCAGAATCTGAAGGGTGACCAGTTTTCAAACATAAAAAAACAACTGGAATAAAAACATGAAATGTCTCCATACTGCTCATCTGGTGTAATCCAAATGTCCTAAAGTCCCAACATGCCGTTTGCACACCGTCACACCACATACACCCAGTTCAGACAGTGTGCACGTGAACGTGGCTCCAAGCTAAAGATCTACAGTGAAGATTCAGGCTAAAAACATGGTGGAAATAACATTTTTTTTGTGAACTTGGCATGATGGGGCTTTAGGAGACTTGGATTACATGAGACAAGCAGCATGGAGGCATTTTATGACTTATTCTTTGGTAGTTTTTTCCGTTTAAAAACTGGTCACCGTTCACTTCCATTGTTTGTGAGATTCTGCAGCTCTGTTTTCCCGTGAAACTCCAGCAGAGTTTTGTGAACTAAAAAACTAAACCCGACCTTCAATCGGCATGACGTTGACTGGAAATAAAATAACCTTAAACAGTAATTCTAAATAGAAATTAAGCAAAAACAAAACTAAACAGCAAACATTCAGGGATCATTTTTAAAGGAGGGATTTCACTTCTGCCAAAAAGGTCAAAGATAAACAGGAAATGAAGCACAGACCTGGAGCCATCGGGGAAAACCAGCACCCCACAGCCGTTGAAGAGGCCGTTCTCGAACTGTCCGGTGTAGCACGTCCCGTCGCTGAAGGTCAGCTGACCCAGGCCATGACGCAGACCTGCAGCGGCAAACACACACGGCTGAGTCACATGTTTTTAATGAACACCTTTTGACAAATTAGGTTCAGTTTATTTTAAAAAAAAGAAAATACTGAAACCATCCTAACAGTGGCAGAGAGATAAAAGACAAAAACAACAGGTTTTCTTTTTATGTTACTGAACCACAGTTGTGATGCAATTAGCAACAGATCAATATTCATTATATTTTTTCCATCCACAATAACAAAGAGCTGTTGCCAGCGCTGATGGAAACTCGGTGCTTCCATGTGCGTTGAAGGTAAACTCCCGGACAACAATACGCACTTATGAAGTTCAAATAACGCTAAATGAAACCTTGGTAATACATTAGACTATTTCTGAGTCAAAATAAAGATTAGATGAATGAATAGATGTTATAGAAAATATCATGTTTTCTATGTACAAACAAAGACTTTTTTCTTTCCACAAGGATACATGAATGTAGCTGGACAAATAAGAAGAATATCGCATCAAGAGCACTTCTGTGATTGATATTTGTGACCGCACTTGAACCAGAACTGAAGAAAACAATCTAGATGCATTGCTCAGATGTTGTGCTCGTATTGTTGTAATTATTCTTTACAAGGTCTGAGAGTCTTCAGTCTAATTCTAGTCTAATACAGTTGATTCTATCCTTGAAAACAGAACAATGGGAAGTTTCTTATGCCTCATACTGTGTGTGTCCCATGCGTTCATTTCATTTCTGTAATTATTTCTGAGCGGCATTGACGACTCTTTGGCAAGAATCCCAGTCCAAAAGATCGAACTGAGACGACAGGGTTCAAGCAAAAAACGTGACCGTGAACTTCCCCAAAACACAAAAGACGCAGATCTTCTTGGCTTAAAGAAGCCGGAGGTGAATAAAGGTATATTAAGGTTTATTGATAAAATAGTTATAGACACGTTTGTGGTTTGTGGTGAGTTTTAGGCCATAAAAGAACAAATAAAACAAAACGCTGAGACAAGAAAATACCAGATTCAAAATATTCAAGCACAATTAGTAGTTTCCAAACTGCTTTGTTCTTTCCCGTGTTGTGGGTAACACACTACAGAGTAACTCAGACTACTTTTTTGTAGTAACGAGTAATAAAACACATTAGTTCTGCAATTCAAGTACAGATTTTCAAGTTTTCTGTTGCAGGAAGAGACAGGTGACGTATCTCAAGTGGATGGATGGATTGAACAAATTCCCCGTGATCAAATCTTTTTACTCCAACGCCATCCAGACTTTTTCACCTCTGAAGTCTTGTCAGAAGAACCTACCATCAGACGAACCTTTTGAAAAGCCTCTCCTGCGTTATAAAAGACTAAACCAGAGAGAACATTGGTTCAATCAGTCTATGTAATTTGAAAAGCTTGAGCATGTTTTTAGTTTGTATGTAAGCCGAAGCGCTGACCTGGTTAACGGGTTCATTAATTGCATGTTGACACAATATGTACTCTAGGCTATAGGAGCCGGTGTTTTATTGTTTTCATAGAGGCAGCTGGGTAATATGGCTTTGCCCAGTTTCACCGTCAGACTGTTAACAGCCAACAGGCTGCACAGGTGTTACTTTTCTCATTAGAAAATGCTGGAACAATGGTTGAGCCGATATGCCGATGGCATCATCCATCGCCGATCTGGCTGATCATAGGGGTGGGATAAAAAGAAAACAAATCAATTCTCTCTTGCATCTCTATGTTCTTGAAAGATTAAGTCTCAATACAGACCCGGCTATGTGTTCCTCACGGCTGAGCTGGTCGGTGAAACTTAACAGACGATAACGTCGTGTTTACTTTCTGAGCTGGCCTACTTCCTGAGTTTTGGCGAGGATGACTGTGCGTTAACGCACTGCAGATGGACACAATCCAACTGGCAACCCCCTGAAGCTGAAGGGAAAAGAAACCTGGATAAAAAGCGACACTGTACGCAACTTACATCTAACTAAACTAAAATATTTTTAGAATTATTTTATTTTAATGATTGATCACTAAAAATTAGGGATGTGCACAATTAGTTGATTAAATGTTGCCACCTTCACTAGTGAGCACCAGAAGTACTCGTCAGTTAAACTATTTATTAATATCTTATTAATGGACAACACCAGTTAACTGTCGCCTCTAAAATGTTCTGCAGCTGCCCACCACTAGCCGGTGACGTTGACCCGCCGACGCTGTGATCCTGCCTGATCTGAGAAAACGATTTATGGTCATGCTTTGAAGGGTAATTTGCAATGTTCCTAATGCACGATGCCACACATTTCAGCTGCATTTCAAATACAATTTGGTTATTGAAGAATGTGATTAACGTCTTCAAATGGCTCCTAAAACATTCAATATTTTTTTTGGATGATGTTTAATCTCATTAATAAATAAACTGCGCTCAATTTAAAGTGTGTTTTCTTACGTTTAGACTAGTCGACGAGTTCAAACATGGCATAAAAGTAGTCGTATATAAATACAAATCAAAGATTTTAAAGCATTAAATGCATCAATAATGATTTTACCATCACGTCGTAGCCCTCTGAATTGGAGCTGAATCAAATCGTGAAAACTATTTGAGTTTTCCACCACTAGCAAATTAGGAAATGCGTCAGTTTGATTGACAGGTTTCTCAGCCTACCACAGTCAGCTGTAGTGGATAATACTGGCTCATCCCACCTCAACCTCAACCTGTTGCACAAATTCCTATTTTCTCCCCTGAGACAGAGGAGATTAAGCTGCAAATCCAAAAAACAAACATGACCCCTGTGATAACACCCATATTTCCATGTTGTTCATTTTGGGCAAAATATGTATGAGTGCAGGTATATCATTATTTTAACTTTTTTTTTTAAATAAGCAGTTAAAAGACAAAAGGTGGGCTGCTCTTTTTCATTTTGCACCTCTTAAAATGTTCCCACGGAGGTGAGACCCAATTTTCCCTTTAATTCTGCGACTAATTTCCAGGATCGTGTGGATGGCGCTCGGAGGAGACGGGGGAGGGAAAGAAGTGAGCGTTTCTCCTTGCCAGCCTCTATTAGCAGGCCCAGCGGGAATTAGGAGAATAACTGGATGTGAGGCACAGTTGGACACGGGCTGAGGAGGTCCTGGGTTCCTCATGGCAGCTGTAAGCGAGGAATAGGATTTACTGTGAGCTCGCCAAGTGGCATGAAACTGGTGGAGAGGAGAGAAGTGGGGAAGATCTGGTGAAGGGGGGGGGGACCCTAACAGCGGATTGGGATTTACAGGAGGGGAGGCAGGCCGCTTGGCAGGGGGTGAGGCAAGGGTGAGCCTATAGTGAGCGTTGTCCCTTGCTCCCAGCTAATGGCAAAGTAAATTAGGCAGTCCATCTGTCAGGCCTGCTTAAAGTGCTGCTCTCTGCCTAATCTCAGCGGGGTTTTCACGGGAGATTTGGAGAAGAGATTTGGCAGAAACTAAATCTGGAGCTCTGCATTCCATTTTCAAAGTCTTTCTTCCTCTGAAAACATCCTGCATCCATATGTGCAGATGTGTGTGTGTGTGTGTGTATGTGCACAAGCCAGACTCGATTAAGTAAATATATATATATATATGGGCAAAGAAGAGGGCCAGCGGGGGCTTAAATCCAAACTCTTCATCCAGCGGGAGCCCTGACATGCGAGCGCGAGCCCCGAGGAGGAAATTTCACGGAGTGGCCGCTGAAATATGGCAAATCCGTGGAGTGTCAAAGAGGCCGCGGTCGTCTGGCCACAAGACAAGCGCCTTCAATCAAGCATTTGAGGAGTGTCAGAGTGTGAATGGTGTTATTGAATTTAATGAAATCAAGTGTACAGTTCAGTTTTTACTGAAGGGACAGATTATCAGTGGACCGCTGCAGCAAGGGACAGTAATTTCCTGCCCGTCTCTTTGGATTTGATCCCTCCAGACAGACTCTAATCTGTCGTTCAGCTCCTTTGTAACGCCTCCCTCCAATCTCGTGTCGGGTCACGGTCTCTGGCTAATTACGGTTTAGCTGAATTTGTCCGGCTTTTATGTCAATCAATAGCGGTAATGCATAGATGTTAAATGACTGCATGGGCGAAGTACAGTAGTAAATGGCTTCTGGCTGTGCCTCGTCGTGCTGTTGTGGATGTACCCCCACCCTACTTCCTGTAACCTGATAGCCCCCGGGCCTGTCTTCAACCAGCGCTCCGCTGAATTATTCATGTGACACCGTAGACCTCTGTCCGACACACACCTACATGTTTGTGTGCAAACAGTGACTCTGCACGCACGGACGGACGGACACAGAGAGACACGACACAGAGGCATCAATCTGTGTTTATGACAACACCTTCCAACACACACACACTCTCACACACACACAATTACATATCACAGAGTAAAGTCAGCAGTGTTAATTCAACTTGTGGTGTTGAAATCAATAGAACGTGGATGCACAGAAAATAACTGTGTCTTAGGGAAAAAGGTGTGTGAAGTGCTAAAAAATATTCCCAGGAGTGCTTAAGCTCTGTTTGCTCGTGGAATTTGAAGGTGAGGAGGTACTTAATCAAAAAGCTATTAACAGCGGGTAAAAAATAAACAATCCACGAGTAAATGTGTGAAAAGGGAGCCGTCTAAAACAAAGCGATATCTGGAGACGATTAAAACTGACATTTAACAAGAACCAGGAGCAAACCAGGCTGAATGAACACTATTCAACATGCACAACAAAGTAAATAAAGGGCATGTGTTACTGTCTTCCCAACCAGTTGTAGAAGATGTGCGTCAGGACTTTCTAAACTCAAGGTTCTTGGTTTTCTCTGGAGCATTAAACGATATCACAGTCTTTTTTGACTAAAGAAGCAGAGTGCGAGACACGTGAGATAGAGTCAATGGCTTTAGGAAAAATATAGTAAGTTAAATTTGAGTTTAAGGCCGCAACCGATTATTTTTTACCGTCAATCAATCTGTTGATTATTTTCTTGATTAAACGATCAGTTGTTCTGTCTATAAAATGTCAGAAAATGGTGCAAAAATGTCAAGTAGTGTTTCTCAAAGCCCACGGTGACGTCCTCAAATGTCATGTTTTGTCCGAAGATATTCAGTTTACTGCCATGAAGGAGGAAAGAAACCAGAAAATATTCACATTTAAGAAGCTGGAATTTCGGCTTTTTTTCCCTTTAGAAAATTACTCAAACCAATTAATCAAACGTAACAACAGTTGATGATTAATTCAATCGATTAGTTGTTGCAGCTACTTGACTTCAGGACATTTTACCGCACCGATCATATCTAAAGATTTCCATCAACAGATGAAGTTTAACCCTCATGCAATTTGAAATTTGAACATCTACAATTCTACACGTGGGTCATGGGGTCAGTTTACAGCTGAACATCATGTGATATGATCCAAAGCTCCAAGCTATAATGTTGAAAATGTATGTTGGATATGTGGTATATCTGTGTTTCATGTATTTTAAAGGTAATAAATGTGATACAAAATCAACACGATGCCAATAAATCTTGGCAGCTCCAAACAGCCATCGTGGAGCTTCATCAGCTCCATTAGTGGACTAATTTCTCCAGTCATCACTTAGAAACGTCTGTGCTTTAAAAAAAAAAAAACAACAAAACAACCCTGCTGTGGACTAAAACCTGGGGGAGAATCACAGCCAAACCAGTTTAACAGTTTTTTGCCAACCGTGCAGAGACCATATGTTTCCCCTCGCCCGCAGCTTCACGCCCGCTTTGGTGCCAAACTTTTGTTCTGTGTTTAACCTTGCCCTAAAGGTTGTCAAAGTGTTTTTGTCAAACTGCAAATACTGGTTTAGGTAGTGTGATATCCTGTCTCAGCGGGCTCAGTGGCACCAGATGGTCTGTGCGTGTCTGTGTACGAGTGTGTGTACTTTTCCCCCGTAGTTACTGACTTCTCTTTGACACCTTTTCTGCTTTTTGCCTATTAGATGCAATCTGTGTGAGTGCAGGTTCATTTAAAAGCCAACTAGTTTTGCTGCGTGTGACTCATTTACAGTAAGTTTTTTTCTCCTGAGCATCCAGTCTGACAGGAACTCTCTCTGGTCCGTCCTTTATCTTTTATCATACACCCTTTTTGGTTCCTGGTAGAACCTTTAATAAAGCTTCCACTTCCACCCTTCAACTAGGGCTGCACAATATATCGTAAATTTACCGTCATCGCGATATCAACATGCGCGATATACATATTGCAAAAGACTGTCTGAACTGCGATAAATGGTGTGTTTCCATGCGCCATGCCTTAATGCTCTGTCAATATATTTGGCCAATCAGATTGAGCCCTACTGCCCTAGATG
>JAJHUR010122608.1:4659-18010 GCA_027495735.1 Lutjanus campechanus | reverse complement strand
CCATCTATCACTGTTCTAATCAGCTCCACGCAGCCCCAATGCATAGCTCAGTACCTGCTGCATAGATAACACGGAGGGAGAGGAGGTGGAGGAGGAGGAGGAGGAGGAGGAGAGGAGGAAGAGGAGCAGAGATAAAAACAAAACTGATAAAAGATTCAACAAGTAAACATTCATATTGTTCTGGAGCTGCTCCTGTTCTGTTCTCTTTCATTTTTCTGCCTGTTTTTTTTTTCCACCACCACACTAACATTCTAACCTCTCAGAAATGAAGGTGCTAACTGGAACTACAAAGGGTTCCTCAACTCGTCCCCACAGGAGAACCCTTTTTAGTTACTGGTATATCCTCTCAAAAAGGTTCCAACCTCGTGAGAGAGTTCTAACCCAAAATGTAGGGTTGTACCTCGAACTATCTGTGAAAGGTCTCACCCAGAACCCTCTCTGGGGTTCTGTCCACCTTCTAAGGGTGCTAGCAAGGACCCACCTAGGGGGTTCTACAGAGAACCTTTTTATATTCCAAGCCTTTTATTTAGAACCCGCTTTGGAGGTTCTTCTAAGAACACTTTTATATTCAAAGAATTTTATCTACAACACACCTAGAGGGTTCTACAATTGTTTGAATTTAATCTCTTTTTATATTCCAAGTGTTTTCTCTAGAACACAGCAGGAGGGTTCTACCAAGAACCCAACATAAGGGCTTATACCTAGAACCATCCGTGAAAGGCCTCACCAAGAACCCCCTGTGAGAGAACCCTTTGATATTTCATCTAGAACCCATGCTTTTATATAGAACACTGTCAAGGGGTTCTACCAAGAACCTTTTTATATTTTAAGTCTTTTATTTAGAACACACTCAGGGGGTTCTACAGAGAACCCTTTTATATTGTGGTACAGACACCCCTTGATGATCTCTTGATGAAAGAGTTCTTGTGCCTTCCAAAAAGGGTTCTTTGTGAGTCTGAGGGTTCCATTAAGAACCCTTTTCATCCAAAGAACCCCTGATGAAAGAATTCCAGTTTCCACAATCTTTGAAGAACCCTTTCTTTCAAAAAAAAAAAAAAATTCCTTCATTCTTACAAAGAACCCTTGGCAGACCTTCTCTTAAAGCAAACAGTTTTGGGGTAGAACCTCAACCCTTCAGGAGGAACCCTTCTTTCTAAGAGCGCAGTGTTTGCATGCTGCTAAAGTGTGGCGTGTTTGTTTTGCGTGTCAGGCGGAGACAGAGGAGTCTGACCGGGGCTCTCAGCGCTGTATTTGAAGGTGATTGGAGATGAGTTGTATTGAAACGTGTGGGGTTTTTTTGTGTCTTTTTTTTTTGTCCTGTCAGAGGTTCAGGGAGGGGAGAAATCCAGATGTCTGGCTCGCTCGTAATTGCAGTTGCACTTGTCTTTTTCAGACTGCAACACCCAGGTGCATAATGGAAAAGATAGACTGTCTACTGTTTTGATTTGACTCCCTTTTGTTCTCTCTTTAGTTCATTTTCACATAAATTGAAAGCCAAACTGCCTGCCAGTTGATACCCCTCCCTTCATTTCTTTCTCTCCTTCCTTTCTTTCCGTCTTTGTGCTCCCGATGAGTGTTTCGTTTGCCCCCGTCAAGCGATCCAGAGATAGTTGAATTAGAGCCTTGCCCCACGCAATTAAAATCTTATTATTGCTCGAGTGTGACCCGGCCTAATTTAATTGCTGTACATGCTCGAAAATGATTAATAGATACAGTTTGTAAATAGCCTGGGCAATGATGATAACGCCACAGATATGGTTAGTTGAGTGCATTATTTCTTGCTAAAATAAACATTTGGAAAACACATTCGGCTCGGCACATTGGATTCCTGAAATGTTCGCCGCCGCCGCGTCTGATTGTAATAACTCTAAATGAAAGATCAAAGGACACGGCAGCCTCCTGAGGGAGAAAGTTTACTCAAACTGGGGAAAAGAAGAGTTGTGTCTCATGCATATAGCCTATTAATCATTCAGCTTGCCTACTGTTATTACTCGCACACTTGTCTCCGCTCTGTCACTGTGTTATTTTGCCCGGGCCGACGCCGCGTTGGATATTTGTGATGAGACATTTTGTCCCCCAGACAAAAAGAAAGTGTTGCCAAAACCTTTCTAGACGGTTTGAGAAGGTGTGTGTGCCTGAACCTGTGTGGACGAGTGGACCGGTGTGTCCTCAGTGTCCGCAGAGGGACAGAGAAATATTATTTTGGCATTTCTAAATGTTAAGCTTAAGATATACTCTTAGAAATATAAGTGCTAACTAGAACCATATTGTGTTCTTCAGCTTTCCCCCACAGGAGAACCCTTTTTGATTCCTGGTAGAACCTTTTTATAAAGGTTCCATTTGGAATCCTGTCAGAGGGCCCTTTTCCACCAAGTAGGCTCTGGGTCTTGTACCGGTTCCTTTCAGGGTCCTTGGAACGTTGGTGCTATCTAGTGAACCAGCCAGCATTTCCATCAGTTTTAGTGGAACCATTGTGATCAAGGATGTCATCAGCAGAGGTCATTGCACACTGCGCAGCGACCCATAGAATATGGTCGGTTCCCAAGAAAAAAAGAAAAGTTTTTGGTTCCACCTGAGAACCAGCTTTTCGGGTTCTGCAGCTACTTATTTATTTGTTGGTGGAAATGCTCAGTATGGTTCAAAATTAGGTTCTTGAACTGGATCAGGGTCTGTTCCATCTTGGTGGAAAAGGCCTCAGAAGGTTCTGCTGAGAACTCAACATAAATCGTTATGCTTAGAACGTCTGTGAAAAGTTCTGCTCAGAACCTACCATTAGATGTTCACTTCTAGAACGCTTTTATGGAATGATGGTTCCACCCAGAGCCCTCTCTGGGGTTATATCCACAACCTTTGCATCTTCTAATGGTGCTAACAAGAGCCCACTGAGGGGGTTCTACCAAGAACCCTTTAATATTCCAAGGGTTTCACCTAGAACCTTTTATATTTCAAGGGTTTTATCTATAATCCACCCACAGGGTTCTACTTAGAACCCAACAAAGGTTTACACCTAGAACCATTTGTGAATGGTTCCACCCAGAACCCTCTCTGGGGGTTTTATCCAGAACCTTTCCTCCTCCCAAGGGTGTTAATTTAGAACCCACTCACAGGATTCCACCAAAAGCCCTTAGATATTCAAAAGTCTTCACTTAGAATCCACTCAGGGGGTTTAACTCAGAACCCAACATAAAAGGTTACATTTAGAACATCTGTGAAAGGTTCCACCCAGAACTCCTTAGTAGAGGTTCTCCAAAGAACTTCTATGGCGTAATGGTTCTACCCAGAACCCTCTTTGGGGTTATATCCACAACCTGCCCTCCTCCTAAGACGCTAACCAACCTAGGGGGCTCTTTCAAGAACCTTTCATATTCCAAAGATTCCGAGGATTCTCTGAAGAACCATATTGTATTCTAAACATGAGACAAAAACATGCTTTCAGCAAAGCTTGAAGAACTCTTCGTTCTATGGTTCTTTGGATGAAATTGGTTCTTAATGAAAACCTTAGTCTCACAGTCATCCGGAGCAGATGATTCTGGGTAGAACCTCAGCCCTTCAGGAGGAACCCTTTTGGAACCTTTATTTCTGAGAGACTGTGTTAGAGAATAATCGTAGCCGGTAGAAGAGTCCTCAGAAGCATGTGTTTTTGCCTGCGAGTGTGTGTGCTTTTGTGTATCCCTCTGTCCAGCGGTGCAAGGTAAATGGGTGTGTGCTCATTAATCTCAGAGTGTGATGATGGAGCAGAGCGGTCGGCCAAGCTGCTGAATGTCTAAGCAGGGCGCTGTGCATGTGATTTATAGGGAGGAGCGTGCATTAGGGCCCATTCGTAGCCATTAGCCGGGACAGCCAAGAGCGCCGCCGCCTTCTACTACAGCCATGGGGACGGTGGGCGGGCCCTGTGGTTTACTGCACCCCCCCGACTCAGTACATTTTGTCCAGGACGTATTAACAGCTACAAATGGTATACCAATAAGTACTGATGAGGTAGTGACAGTTTGATGTTGTCATTGCAGTGGTGTTTTTGGACTGCACTTCCCAGAGGTCATCCGTCAATCAAACACCATGCATGTCTGTTTCTTTCTCTTTTATTTACTCCATGAAAAAAAAAAACAGAAATCTAAAGCACCTTCCTTCACATGCAGATCATTCCTCCTGACAGCAGGTGTTAAAAACGCCTCCAGTTCATGAACTCGCTCAGGATTGAAAGTGAAGCGAGATTAAAGAGAAACACAAATGTACTGTACTTCATGCTCACCTCCGGGAGGTTTGAAGGTGCTGCTTTGGATCTGTAGAGGTTCTGTAGCTCACGCGGAAGGGCTCAAATACCTGTAAAGATTAGAAGCCTGACTCCAAAGTATCAGCGCTCATGCTAAAAGATGTATGCACCAAATAGCATAATTTATTTATTTATTTTTTAAAAAAAAGGGGGGGACAGGGAAATTCAATCACAGTCGGATCTCGTGCAGGAAAAGTCACTGCCTCCTAAACCAGTATGAGTGGAATTTTAACCTTTTCATCACATCTTTGGTAAGTTATGCTGGGATGGATCAAATACTGGCTGCCTGTCCGACTTCAAACTTGTAAATTTTGCCATGTTTTGTGTTGTGTTGGTGTTCATTTCAGTGGTTAAAGTGTTGAACACAGCTTGGCTAATGTGGCAGCTATCACAGGCTGAAGTGATGTTGGACTAATGTCGTAATATTGAGGGACAGTCAAGAGAAAATGTGTTAATGTTCGGCTTCATTTCAAGCCAAATAAATAACTAGATTAGTAGGTTTGATGCCGGTTACTGTTTGTTCATGTTGCTGTTAGTGTCACTTTACACAGTAGCGCCAACATTAGCTCAGCTAATGTTAGCTTTGTTGTCATACAGAAGCACATTCTCCTCTGTGCCGGTATGTGCGCGTTGCCGTCTTATGTGCAATTAAATTTACTTGTCAGAAAAAGAAAAAGTCAAACTGCAGGAATTAGTTTGCCCAGTTGTGTAACTATGACTAGCATGCAGCAACTAGCTTATTCAGATGCTATCATTGATCACTGGGGGTAATTTGAAAAACAAAAGAATTGTGCTGACACTGCGTACATAACCACAGATGAAATTCTCTCATGGCGACAGCCCTAATATACAATTTTCACACGTTTGTGCCTCTGTAAATTTGGTTCAGTATCATTTTGACATATTCTAACATTCTGAAAATAAGCTCTAAAGAGATACCTTTCAGAAGAGACCAGGATCTTGAATGTCATGAAAGGTGTTCATGAACAGTAGCCATTTTATTTTGGGTAGGTCCTTTTTTTAGGCTCTTGCACAAACAAGGCACTCACTTACTCTAAAACTGGGACACAGAGCCAGGATATTAAGTGTTTTATACACCTCGAACAATCAAAAACATTTATATAGAGGTTGAATCTGTGGTGTTTAAATTACAAGTTGCTCTGCTTTTCATATAGCAGTATGTACTTCATGGCTGGGTTGCACCAGCAAGGATTCATTTTTAAACCTGATTAAATCATGGTTTGATGAAACAAGATTTATTTTATTTTTTTATAATCAAGTTCCTTGAAGAAAGTTAGAGGACAGACTCAACCCAACTGGGTTGCAAACTGGGGGCGGAAACATTTTTAGCTAGCTAGCAAACTATGTTACATTTTGTGAACTTTTTAGCAAGCTAACAAACAATGTAATGTTTTGTTCACTTTGTAGCTAGCAAGCAAACAACAAAACCTTTTGTTAACTTTTTAGCTGGCTAACTAACATTGCAACGTTTTGTTACAATGTTTGTTAGCTAGCTAACGCTACGTTTTGTTAACTTTTTGCTAATGTTCTCCCCCTCTTTTATACTTATTAGGTCCTGAGATCATTCAAATAGTTTTTCATTTATTTATCTATTTTAAGCAAACAATTCCACACTGATTTCATTTGAAGATTAGTTTTTAAATGTGCAACGGAGTTCTGCTTAATTTTAATCCTGGATTCACTCGTTAATCTCAGATTAAATTCATCTTCATCGCTGTCAAGTCTCTGGAAACTGTGTACGCACGTTCGTATGTGTCCAAGTGCGTGTTTGTGTGTGTGAGGCTAGTCCATATCATCCAGTGCGTGTCAGCGGCTGTGTGAATAAGCGAGGTGGGCGGGTGGGGTTATGAAGGGTGGCCCGGGGGGGAGGCGGCGGTGGTGGGAAGCGGGGGTGAGGGGAGGCGGGGGGTCACTCTATTTTGGCTGAGGTAATCCATCCATTGTGTTGAACTTCTTCATCTGTATCAATTCATTGAAAACACACCGGCCCTGTGGAGTGAAACTGAGCCTGCCCGCTCCTTTCTTGACAGGGCAACGAGAGAGAGTACCACGGGATGGAGGGGGGGCGGCGGAGGGGGGGGTTACAGGCTGGTTCTGGGGGTTTGGGTGGGGGTCCATGAGGGGAAACTTCGGAGGGGGGAAAAAGGGGTTAGCGGACCATGGGAAAAACACAATCCCTGGCCCCTCTATAGCACTTGTTCCACCCCACTTCACCCGCACACCCACCCTGTGTGTGCCACTTGTCACTGACCCTTGCAACCCCCTTCTCATTCTCCCCAAGCCTTTGAGCCTGCCTCTCTCTCTGGGCTGCAGATGTATGTCAGCCTCCGACCACCACCACCACCACCAACCCCCCCCCCTCAAACCCATCACCACCACACCTCCTCCTCCTCCTCTTCTCGAGACCTGCGGACCTCCACACTCTAAAGGCCCCTACCTCCACCTCTCATGCCCAGGGATGGTGAAGCGTGGTGGGGCAGAGGCTGCGCCCGGACCCCTGCGTCCAGTCCCAGCGAAGAAAGGACCAAAGGAATAAAGAATAACAGAGAGGATCCCTTTTCTTTGTGTTTGCACAAAGGGGAAGCAGGCTGGGGCAAGACATAGAGGAAAAATGTGTGTTTGTGGTTATTTTACACATACACATGTCCAGCCTGTCTTAAAGGGATAGTTCGGATTATTTGATGTGTGGTTGTATGAGGTACTTATTGATATATAGTGTATTATCTGCAGTAGATGGCAGTTGGTGCGTCTTTTTGAGAATTTTAGGCATTTAATATGAGGTCCTCCTAAAAGAAACAATTTCCAATGGGAAATCACTGGTATATGAGCCAAATATCCACCTGTCCAAACTAACCTTTATACTTTATAGGCAAAATCAGTCATTTTACTCTGCAGAACCCGAGGAGTTGCTGCTCTACTACTGCCTTGTGTTTTAGCCCAACTTAACTAAATCATTGTCAGTTTAATTGTGCACTATATTTAGAATATTTTCACCACTTTACCTTGCCGTCAAACAGGCCTTTTTCCAAAGGGAAACTGCCATTATATAAGCCAAATATTGCTTTCTCCAAACCAACCAGACGCCATGGCCAAAATCAGCCATTTTATCTTGCAGAACACAGCAGTTGTTGGTCTACCGCTGCCTTGATTTGTTAGTTACTTTGTGTCATTGTGTTACTTTGGTGTTTTAAAGGGACCATTTGGATTCAGCGAAGTCACACAATAACAAACAATAAACTAACAAATTGAGGCAGCAGCAGACCAGCATCTCCCATTTTCTGCAAGGTAAAATGACTGATTTTGCCTGTGGAGTTTGGTTCAGTTGGAGACAGTGATGTTTGGCTTATATAATGGCAGTTATCCGTCAGAAAAGGCTGTCTGACAGCAAGGTAAAGTGGTGAAAACATGTTGATTCTTTTTAGGTTGACCTTTTCCTCCGTTTTAGTAAGGCTGTAACTAACAATTATTTTCATTGACGATGATTCTGTCACTTATTTTCTTGCTTAATCAATTAGTTGTTTGGTCCTTAAAATGTCAGATGACGTCCTCAAATGTCTTGTTTTGTCCACGACTCACAGATATTCAGTTTCCTGTCAGAGAAGAGTAAAGAAAACAGAAAATATTCACATTTAAAAAGCTAAAATCAGAGAATTTTCACTTTTTTATTTATTTATCGATTATCAAAATAGTTGGTGATTAATTACATTTTTTTAAATTATTATTATTCAGATTCACTGCCCATTGAGTTTGGTTGTTTTTTCCATCAAAAAAGGCTGTCTGACAGCAACGTAAAGCTGTGAAAATATTCTAATTATTGTTGTCATGTTGTGTCATGCTCACTGCGTCCACAGCTTCCCTGCTGGTCTTCTTCCCTCTTTCCCCAAACTGAGGGGATGCTGACCAGCATCCACTGCAGGTAAACACACTGACTAACAATAAGTAACTCACGCAACCTCACATCAAATAATCCAAACTCTCCCTTTAAGCGTACAGCGTACATGTCTGGCCTGTGCTGTGCAGGCAGTGGGAGGATTATTGCTGCAACATGCTGCCCTCAGTGACAGTATAGTAATTGGTGTAAGGCATCCGCTCCCTTTGCCACCACTGACAATGTAAGCTTTCATTAAAACATACGGCAGAAACACTTATGAAATGAATCATTACCACGGACCATTAGCCTGTCTCCTTTCAATAATTGAATTTGTCAGCAGTATCCTTTTCAACCGCGAAAGCCTTCCGTCGCGTGGAGATGATGAAGGCGATCACTAACAACAGTTCCAGGAATATCTGTGTCTCTTAATTATTCCCTGCCTTCGTCTCCGGCCTGTCAATCACTGCCGTTGATGAACCTGAGTCACATGATTGAGCATCAACGCTGACATTACAAGACTGATTTGATCCGCGACGCGGTGTCATCAATATCATTGATTAATTGTTAACACGTGCCATTTGTTGGATGCTTTAATCTGGAGTAATTACAGTAAGAACGAGTGGCTGGTGTTTATAGCCTGGGTGGCCCCGTGGCACTGTTCGGCGTGCCACACTTTCAACGCTCAGATATGCAAGCTGTTAAGTAGCATTTGATGCTTCTTTGCCATGTAAAATGTAAAAATAATGGTAATTGCAACAGCGCGGAGGGATTTCTGCATTTCCCCAAACTCATGACACAGCACTTGGCAAAATGCAAATCTGCATTACAGCATCGCCCCGCTTTTTTTTTTTCTTTTTTTTTCTCTTCCTTATGTTAAGCTCTTCTGGAGCTGTAATGCCAAAGCAAGCCCACGAGAGTGTTTGGAGGGGAGGAGGAGGAAAAAAGAGAGGCAGCCAGCAGGGGGAGGTAAGACAAAAGGAAAAGTAAAGGAGAGCAGGGAGAGGAGAAGAGGGTAGACGGAGGAAGGATGAGGTGGGGGGTGGGGGTGCGGGAGGGGAGGCTCCTATCGATCCCATTGGTTTTGTTTGGTCGTACACGAAGCGCGCCCCCCGGCTGAGTGGCAGCCCGGTCGGACCCCCCCCCCCCCCCCTTCGGTGGCCCGGGGAGAGGAGGGCAGCGTGGCGGCGGTGCTCTGGCCTTTCCTGCGTCCAGCTGTGCGCTCCGCGGGGAGTACAATACAGTATTTTGGAGCTGACCGGCAGGGAAAAAGCATCCTACTGTACTTTTACACCGCTGACCTTTTGAGGGAGGAAGGAGGGAGACAAGGGGGAGACACATCTGTTTACTTTATGTCCTTGCCATTAAAGAGGATTAGTGCTCACTTGAATTACTCGTGTATTCAAAAGCGTTTTATTTAAAATTTTGAGGAAATACACTCAATATTTCAAAACATAAGTAGTTTGATTAGTTGTACTTTATTGTACAGTCGACTAATAAGACATAACAAGTCATACTTTGTGTTAAATTAGATTAAAACTAGACAGACAGCATATAAACACAACTATACCTTAATGATACACTAATGATACACTAATAACACTAATAAAATAACATGTTCTTTATTAGATAGTATTAGACACTCACCAAGCAGATATCTGATGTCATTTTAGTTTACAGTGCAGTTCTGTTGTAACGTTTCCCTAATTATAAGTCTAATAAAGTGTCTAATTCTGTCAAATAAATGATGGAAATCCTAGTTTTTGTCTAATTTGATGCAAAGTACAGCTTGTTACATTTTATTAGAGCACTGTAAAATAAAAAGTGCGACCGTTTCATCTCCTAAATCGACGCCACTTCCTTTGCCCCCGAGGACAGCTGATAGACTTCAATAACGTTACGCAGCGAGATACTTCCACAAGTGTCGTTTTCTTTTTTTCAGATTTCAGATGGCGCCTTACAGTACGTTTCAGTTTGTTGCATTAGTGAGCGTTTCACCAGCCAGAAATGAGCAAGAAGTGTTTGCTCCGCTTCTGAATCTGTAATATCAAACTGATGAATGTGCTCAGAATCAGTTGGAACAGAAAGAGAAGGAGGCTGTTAGAGCCCCCCTGGGGTTGTTTTTTTTTTTTTTTCTGGAGGGGGGGTTTGAGCGTATTTTCTCATTGGACGACCAAAAAAATTGTTGTTGCTGGGGATGCTGCACATGACATCACTATTGATATTTTGTGTGTGTGTGTGTCGGAAGGAAGAAATCCAAAAAAGAAAAAAATAAATAAATTAGCAATCGACTGTCATTTGACTGTCTTCAAACTTCACCTTGATTCTTCCTCAGCAGATCGACAGCACTCGGGGACAGAGCTCTCCTCCTCGGAGTCGAGCAGCATTCACCTCTAAGCGGCGTGTTGGCTGTTATAAATAATATATCACTTAGTTCATTTTCAGTATCTAAGAGTTTAACAGTCTATTTTCAGGGGTGTGACACCGGGAAGGGCTGTGAAGTTTTTCTCCCTTTGCGAGAGTCTCACTCAACTGCTGTTGAAGTGACACGCTGCTCACTAAAAGAACAGGAGAAAAGGGAAAAAGAGGGAAGTGTGCGGGCGTGTGTGTGTGTACTGTCGGCACATTCCTACTTTTACTGTACTTGTACTCCAGCTACTGTATCACACCACTACAGCAGCTGCTGTCTGGTCTTTTATAGTCTGTATGCTGTGAAAACTGTAGATTTTAGCTCCCTAATTACCAAACAAATGCTCAGAATGCATCATGTCTTTATCCAGTGTGGCTCAGCATGTTCTTGGAAAGAAATACGAGAACATGCTTTAGTTTTTATTCACAAAAATCTGCTTTGAATTCTGCTAAATAGCTTTAGTTCAGGCCATGCTAGCTTGCTACTACAGATGCAGCCTGCTCTTTTCAGTCCCTTTAGGATTTTGCTGGCTTTTTTGGGGGGGGGATTGTCTGATTTCACTGCAGCTTGTTGCAGCGTTTTCGGGTCTTTTCCGCAGTGAAATCGCAGCAGCAGGAGAAAACCGCAAGAAAAAAGTTGTGAAAAAGTTAGGAGTATTCTCACAAAATGTGCTTAATTTGTAAATGTGCTTGTGCACAAACTTTTTGAAGCTCAAACTCAGTCAAAAACAGCTCAAAATCATGAAATATAAAAGTGGAAAGAGCACTGAAAAATGTCAATAACAAGGACAAAGCTTGTGCAAAATAAAAAAATATTAAATAATTAAAAAAGTAAATAATTAAACATTGAGTCGGTTCATTGAGATGAACGGAGGGGACTGCTGTGGTTGGTGGAACCCGCGGGAAGCTGTGACGATTGGTCAGATTTGTGGAAAAGTTGGTGGTGATTGGACAAAATTGCAAAGTTGTGCAGGGATTGGTTGAATTTGCGTCACTTGTTGCTATCACAACATCATCAAGGGTTACAATAAGAGCGTGCTGGAGTTTTTATTTGCAAGAATCTTTCCTGAATTCAGCTAATTAAGTTGTTTTTTAAAGTTCTGTTTTCCCTGCAGTCTGCATACACTCAATATTACGTTCAGAATCTATATTCTCATCATTCTGATTGTCCGTACAAAAGAGGGGTCCCTTCCTTGTTGCTCTTCCTCAGGTCCCTTCCATTTTTTTCCTTTTTTTGAGGGAGATTTTTCTTCTCCAAATCAAGGGTTTAAGGATAGAGGACACTGATTCTAAAACAAATTTAGTGAGAAATTGAGAATTAGGACTTCTTTTCTCCACAATAAAACAAGCCACTCGCTAGTAGTCAGTATTTTACAGTGGCTGTAAACATTCAGTCGCCTTGTTTTTCATCCAATATTACATCTGTTTTATATCTGCAATGAAGTATGCTTTTTCTGCCAAGGTTTTTATTTGCAAAAATCTTATTAAATTCAGCTGAACAGCTTTGATACTGGTGTTCTAACGTTTGACACTCCCTGCACTCTGTACATACTCTGTACACTGTAAAAAAAAAAAACAGGAATTAAGTGGAATCAACTAATATTTTCTCATTAACGTAAAATAGATCTGTCTGCTGTGCATTTCTCAGGTTATCAAAATAAAATGAACTCGACTTGGCTCAAAATGAGAATCAGGACGTCTTTTTCTCCATTTTAAAAACAAGCCACTCGCTATTACTCAGTGCTTTTCAGCGTCGTTAATGGCTGCGAACATGAAGCGTCACGTTGGCTTTGTGAAAGTTGTCTGTTTTATCACAATTTCGGCGCACCGACTTGGATGTTTTCACATCAGCGCCGGTATTACTTTACATTCTGCTCGCTGTCAATCACCTGACACCCACAGGAAGAAACTGAAGTCTCCGCCAGGAAATAATCCTTCAGAAACATGCTGCTTTACAAACTGTACTGTCACATCCAGGTCTTTTTATTTAGAAAGTCTTTGTTGAGAAGGACAGCAGTTACTTTTAGGCTCCAATTCAAGATAGATACTGTAAAAAAAAAAAAGCATTTCAAAACAGGAGTAAATGAGTGTTGAAGGTGTGTGTGTGTGTGTGTGTGTGTGCGTGTGTGTGAGGAGGTGAGTCATGCTTGGTTGCTTGAGTGAAAGGTGTTAGCGGTGATTGGTGGAGGACAGATCAGGGGAAAGTGTCCAAGGGCCCTCCAGTTTGCTCCGGCGCCCTGAGCCGCCTCGATGCGTGCATGAGCCTCATTTCTCCGAGACAAGAAGAAGAAGGAGGAGGGGAGGAGGTGGTGGTGGTGGTGGATGGGAGGGGGGTGAGGCAAAAAAATAAAGGATGTGAGGTTCGAAGAGGAGAGGAGAGGTTGGAGAGGGCGGGGGCGAGGTGAAGGAGGAGGAGGAGGGGGCAGCGTTGCTATAGCTGTCCGGTGAGATCCGCTCACAGCTGCCTACCCCTCCTCAACGGCTCCTCCGGTGAAAAGGGCCCTGAGTGGCGAGCGGATCCATTTCAGCGTGGAAACCCCACACACACAAAGCTCTGAAAGCTGCTCTTATGCCACGTCTCGGTATCTCTTACCTGTTAGCCCGATTAATTATTCCCCCAAGTACAGGAGCCAGGGAAAGGAGACACCGCGGATGGGCCGGCGAGATAGGGCTGCACTCTCTCAACTGAACGGGAGAGGCCAGATAAAGAAAGAGTGGGTGGTGGGGGTGAAGGAGAGAGGAAGAGGAGGGAGGGAGAGCTCTGTTGTCTCTCTCTTTTTTTT
>JAJHUR010122606.1:3405-15428 GCA_027495735.1 Lutjanus campechanus | reverse complement strand
GCTCAGTATCCGATTCTGAAACAGCCATAAACTCTTTAACACATGATTAACACTGCAAAGCGGTTGCAGTTCGGTCAGCTTTAGGCACAAGAACTGCTGGGACAGGTTTATGATCAAACCATGCTTGGGGATACCATAACTATGCTACGTACATCACATGATGTCACTGAAGTGTATCACACAACAAAGGTCGAACACAAACCCCAGTCTCCAGGTGAAAGTCCTGTGTTTGTTTGAGCCATCAGTCCAACCCAGCTCCTCTGTGTGCGGATTTTCCACCTCTTTATACTACGTCGATAGCCTGAGGCATCTTATATAACTGTAGCTGGGTTTATATTAAATTCACTTGAACAGCCTGGTGCGTTGCTTTCAGCCACGATCCCTTCGCGTCTGCATAAGAGTTGGGAATGAGATCACCACAGGCCAGGGGAGTCAAAGCAGTTTCCACCCTTGCCAGGGAAGGGTTATGGCAATGGTTTACTTAACCAGAACTGCTTCTCTGATTGTCAAACTTGAGAAAGCCCCTCTCCTGATGCTCTTCCAGTGCTGGAATTGGGGGGAGGCTGTGTCCTACAATATCTGTAACTTTCTGAAACTGACATGCTGACATTCACGCCCACTTCATGGAAGGATTGGTCAGGCATTCAGACATGAGAAAGCAAACACCGAACTTCTCTTTCTTTTTTTTATTTGTCATAAAACCATTTCTGACACTTTTTATAACTATGAATGCCTTCAACAAGAGAAATGTGTGACACTGTGCCCGTATTTATCGCACCTCCCCTCTCGGTTTTCATTCCACCTTTGAGTGTGGCCCTTTGAAACAGGTATAAATACTTTTGCCTTCCATAGCACAACTTGGAACTTCAGACGAAGGAACAAGGAACAAACAGGAACAAGATACAGATGGTTTAGATGGAAGGCCATGTTTTCAAATCTCTGACAGTGACCCTTAAGTATTAACTATGTCACAATTTGTATAGACATATTTAATCTGCCTGATCAACAACAGAGTCGGTATGACCTTCTTTTGAAAAAATGTGCAACAGAAGGGATAATATTTAAATTTCCAAGTCCAAATTTAAGAGGACTAAGTTGTTTCCGGTTTCATTTTGAAGTTCTTGCCATTCCTCTTGCCTCTGTTTCTTATTTCCTGTCCTTTTTCCAGCTCTTTTTTTGCATGTTACTGACTGGTTTCACCTGTCCCTGGCTTGTCTCCCTGTGTATTTAGTCCATGTGTTCCCCCTTTCTTTACCAATTTGTCTTTATCCATTGAGTCAAGCATTCCAGCCTTTTTCCAATTGTTTTCCATTAATGTTGTTGGACTTCTACTTTCTTCTCTTTCACCTGGATTTGTTTGCCTTCCTTGGACTGCTTCTTTGATACTGGTCTCTGTCTGCCAGACAATCCCATAAGCCTTTTGTTACTTTGTCTTTTTGCAATAAATCTTTTGACCTGACAGTTCTGGCTGCTAGTCTACATTTTGGGTCCATCCTCTTGTATATCTGCTACCCTGCTTGACATACGTGACATGTATGTTAGCTAGTTTAGGCCTGTATATTGCACAAATACTGCACTGGATGAAATGTGAGTTTTTGGCACATGAAAACTAGACTATGAAGGTGTGAAATCTATTCATCACTTAAGATAAAAACTGATTAGAAGTTACCATTGTGAGTACCATGAACGCTGGGGATGAGGGAGTGACTAGAGTGAGCAGTCTTTACCATTACGGAGGTTCTCTTTGTTGACTGCCACTGGTTTGTACCTTCTTGCATAAATTAACCACTGACTCTCTTTGTCGCTCAGATCTCCCTAATATGTTGGCAAACATTTGAAACATTTTGTCCATAAACCACTTGAATTCCATCCTGTTTTTAACTGCGTCACTGTCCTCAAAGACTGGCCGTCCAGCGTGTGATGTCAGCCAACATTACATTGGCTGAGAACACAACTGTGGACCGAATGCATTCAGATCGCATCCGTGACCAAACCGACCTCTGTGTATGGGCATTAAAGTGGACCCTCCAGCCTGGTTGTTGCAATAACAGACTAATAAAAAACTGAATAGGACATTATCGAAGAGGGACCACCTGGTAGATGTGCTGGAAACTGACAGAAATCTTTGGGAAAAATGCCATCGATGGAAGCCAGACCTTTTTAGCACCACAACAAATAAATGTACCATGGAGAGGTGGCACAGAAGTCAGGCAGTGCTTTATTAAAATCTTTATTTGGTCATGCCTGGTGTTGCATAAAGTAACACCCACCATATCTCTGTGGAGACCTGAGATGAACAGAAAAGTCCTTTTCATGTCCCATTACCCACCACTGCCCCCATCAATAGCTGCTCCACTTACCCAAGGCTTCGGCCTAAGAGGCAAAAAATAAGCATATTAATTATTAAGCTGCCAGGGGAGAAGGGGGAGGAGTCATAGGGTGGGAGGGTAATGTGTGTGTTTATGTGTGTGTCGGCAGGCAAGGTTATTAAATTGGTTTTGGGAGCACTGCTTCTTTTAAACTCATGGAAAGCAAGCCTCAGTGATAACAGTAATTGGCTGGAAATCTCAGGCCTTTTATCCAACTGTTTAAATATGTTCGTATTATCAGCACATGAGATACTCTGAAACACCAATAGATGAACCGGTATCTCAAATCTAGAGCCAATAGTTTTTGTAATGCAATACATTCTGAAAAAAATGTCATAGGGAAGATGGATGGCAAAAAATGATTTGGCTACATCGACAGCTCTGCCACAAAAGCACAGAAAATACTACAGAAAGCCTCCGGAGAGGACACACTGCTGTGAGGGTGATTTAAGAACTTGTTTATATTAATGTTAAACACATCACGTCTTCAACAGTGCAAATCTTTTATCACTCAAAGTCCACAGGTGTCCGTTTAGGGCTCATAACTAAGTTGATAGAAAGTGACATTTTCCTCAGTGGCTTTTGAGACCCACCAAGCTGCCAGTCAGCTCCCATTTTATTTGCTTTCCCACTCATTTTGCTCCTCCTCTGAGATGAGCACAGAGCGTCTCTGACATCAAAGACCTGTCTGAAACACTGTCTGGCCTTCAGAATCAAAGCAAGAACTGCGTGTCAAGGCTGCACAGCCACGCGCTGATATAGTAAAGCAGCAATGACAGACAGCCAGTGACAGAAACTGAACATGACAATCACAGCCTCAGTTTGTTTTCAATCTGCAGCCGTATTTATGGCCGTGAATAGAAAGAGTAGTGTATACTGGACAAACAAAACATTCTGAGTCATTAAATTATAAAAAAAGATGAAGCAGTGTTCAAACGGTGTAGGCAAATTTAAGTACTGATACTGTGCAAACTTGGTGCAAAGTACAGGATTCACATAAAGATGCTAAGTCTGAACTGACCAAAGTTTATCTATATTATTAAAAATGCTTTAGAGAAGAGTTCTTGTGGCATTTAAGCTGTTCTAAATGGCATCTTGTTCATATGGATTATCATATAAACTGCAAAATATTAAATAACTAAATACATAAAATAACCCATGTCATGATTTCAGGTCCTGTGACATTGATATACTAGGAAGATGAGACTGTTCTCACCAAAAACATTGACCACACTGGTCATTTGTTTATTTTGTAAGGGCAGGTTCACACCAATCTTGTTTATTGTGGTTGAACCCACCCTGGAACCCCTTTGTGCAGTTAGGTGCATAAGGTTATTGTGAACGCCGGACGTAAACTCTGGTTCGGACCAAATAATCACTCTCTGGTCCACCTCAGAGTTGTGGTCTTGGACCACTGTCAAATGAACTCCAGAGTAGTTTATTTCTGGTGTAAAGACCATTCAAACTGATCATAGATGATCATCGTACCACTGTATGTGTCAATTCATTGGATAACAAACATTTTCTCTTCCTGTTTTGGTGACTTATGAACTAGTAGAGCTTTTGCTACCAAAATGGACTGACAGGGACAAATCTGGACTCCTACAGTAATAAATTATTCAACACCTGTTGTCTTATGAGATGTTCTTATATGCTCCAAATCAACACTAACATGAACAGAACCAGACGGTGCTCCATGATGCACGATATCCAGGTAGAAATTCGGCCCTTTAATCCAACAACATTTCCATGACATGACTTGTGAAATGACTAGCATGCAGACAGCAAACAACTCGTCTCACTCTCCCCTTGCAAGTGTGTAAGAGAGGCTACGGTGGCTGCAAAACTATGGTTCGGTTTGTCCGTTTTAAGCTACTGCAGAAACATTGCAGTGCAACATAGCGACCTCCATAGAAGAAGATATGCTTATTCTGTAGATATAAGCAGCTCAAGCTAAGGTAAGGACAACACAACAATTCATATTTTCAGGTCATTCAATTTCTGCCATATTCTACCAATAGATTTCTGCAAATCTTACACACTGGACCTTTAAAATAACCTGTTTCCTGGTAAATACTGACCGTCCCTGTGGACAGGTTGGAATAACTATATCACTCTAATAGCACTGCAGAATCTCCAGTTGGGAGGAAGTAAGAGGGTATGGTTGGGCACACAATGTGTGTAAGTCCGACACCAGAGGCCACTGTTTGCTTCCTTCACGTACCAAATTTGGTTTGTTTAATATTAAGCTATAAAACAAAGCCTGGCATAAATAATTCCTCTTATAGACCTCCACTGTTGCCATGGCCACTAAGAATTCTTGTTTGTGAGACTTAAAAAAATAGACTAAGATGTTAATTTATTTATTTTTTGACAAAACCTCAACTAAAAATAAAAAAAATGTACATCATGTAACTAAAATGTGAGCAGAACTACTCAGGCTCAGGGAGCTGGGAGATATTCTTAATAAATGCATATCAAGATATTTGACACACTTATTTAACACTTTATAGCAGTGATGTCTGGTTTGAAACATTGCACAGCTCAAGTGTCTGAGAAAACACATTCTCATTCTGTCCCTCGTTCCCTGCTTTAACAACAGGGTAGAATTCAGATGAGACCAACTAAGTGAACAGCGTCCTATTGGTCTCTGAGCCAGTTTACATCTACATCATGGCAGATCTGAGTCTGATCTAAGTCATAGCCCGGGGGGGAAGGAAATGTTGGAGAAAGAGAGGAGAGGACTGTGTTTTGATTATTAATTGGCATTAAAATTCCTTCCACGCCTACTTTAACTTTTAATGAGGTGAAAGTCGACTCTCACTTCCAGCAGGCCATAGAGGTTCAGTTTGGAAGGCAAATTGGTAATAAAGGGTATGTAGTCATGTTTAGGCAAGTTTGGGTATTTTTCTAGCCGACGAAAGGTGAGGCGGAGGTGGAGGCTTGGACAGGACAGTATTTCTAATCAGTGAGGATGGTTAGAGTCCTCCTCGGCTGGTCCCTAATGCAATCATGGGCTTAAACGATGTAAATTATTTATTGGAAACTGACACATACTACATATGTGAGCACTCCTGTACTGATGTATTCACACTCTTAGCATGCTTCCATGCATAAAAAGCAAAGCTGTAAATGGTCCTCGGAATAGAAAAACTACCAGTTTGTCTTTGTGATTAACGTCTAACATCTAAAAACACATTACGCTAACTATTTTGTTCCAAACACTCCAAACACAGAAAACACAAAATGTTTTCCTTGGATGCATTTGAAGTGTCAAATGAGCATTTTCTAGATTTAAAGGAGCACTTTGTAGCAATTGTGTGTGCAAAAAAGGGATACAGCAGTCCAAATAGCAAGCTGAAATCCCATTTAATGTACGATCTATGGTTGAGGCAAGTTGTTCCCCCCTGCCCCCTCAGAGAAAGCTCTGCAGGCTGCAGGAGCACCGCAGGACTGCAGGACATGCACAGCATCATAAATTGACAATAACAAGCGACAACGAGTTTTACACTTTAAGCTGATCAGGTGTTTCTAACTGTCAATTGTCTGTCAAAGTGAAGTTAAGCATGTTATACTGAAAACAAAAGCCCACTGCCCAGAAAATACACACCCTGGAGGTGAAGTTCAGTGACTGACTGCCAGACTCCATAAACATGTTGCTCAGTTTAGCCGTTATAAACATCCAGGCCCTCTACAAGATTATTAACGATTTCTTATGCCTCATAAAGTTGCTAATTCAGCAAGCATTTGGCATTAATTTGAACTCCAATTGATGTGAAACAGGCAAACAAAAAGTGTTATTCTGGCCTGGAATAGAAATTGCAAAAGGGGGAAATCGTGGCTGCAGCATTGACGTCAGAGTAGTGAGTATTTCAACTCTTGATCTGTGATGATATCAGGGTTATTTTATGATTTATTACAGGAAATTTGTTACAGATTTCTACTTTAAGTCAACTGTTTAACTATTCATCCTTGTATGAATACCATCAATTAGTTAGCAAGGAAATATATACATTAAAGGCAAAAAGACTGCAGTTATTAATCTGCTTTCTCATTCTGCAGTAAAACTCATATGGATTTTAATCTTTCCGGTTCAGAGGTTTATTTGACAAGGGAAAATGCACAGACATATAATAATGTTTGCTTTAATGGTTGTTTAAACTTTGTCAAGTATTGTAGCAGGTATATGGGAAAAGGGAGCCTGTTGTGACACGAGGGAATTTAATGTGCTAAAGCAGAGTCCAGCAATTTAATATATGCAGACAAAGGCACACACACACATTTTTAATTGGCAAAGATATTTTGCATTGCTATTTCTCCTTTCCCATAGCAGGTTGTGCTATTGTTGTCCATTAATATTTCATAAAGTCCAGTTATTCTGTGCTTATGAAATCTCAAACATGGCATTATTAAAGATAATAATAAATATCAAAGGCAACTCTGAATTCTGAAGACCAAATTGTGAGCAAGATATGCAGATGGCTCTGAAGGTAAAATAAACCAGTGAATTGTCCAGATTATATTTCATGGTTGAATGAGGCATCTAAAAAAGGAGGTAAAATATGGAGGGAAAGATTGTAAGATTATGAAAGTGAGAAAAGACATGTGATCCAGGAAAGTTGGCACCATCAGAAGCAGAGCTAGCAAAAGGTAGAGAAATACCAACAATTTCACTGAAAATTATTAGAATCCTGCCATGTTAGCTTTGTTCAGTTATAGTGGCACAAAACTACTAGAAGAAACTTTGTAAAGAAATTTAGCTCTGTTGTTCCCCTGGCATAACAACCCAACTATTGGCTCTAATAGTCTTACTATCTCTGTCACACAGTGGTATTACAGAGCAATCAATTAAAACCAAGCACCACTGATGGCCCGTTCTGGACTTCAATTTAACATGTGCCTCCTCACAATGCACATTAGGGGCTCACAAATGTGACAATATGAATGTCGTCCTTCAAAAAGAAAGTCCCTCTTGCCCCCTTCCTGGAGCAGTGAAATATTGAGTGTGACACGGGAGTAATTGCATGGGAAGTAATCAATTAGACACACAATTGAAGGAGACCTGAGGTCTGTGGGCTGCCAGGCAAGAGGCTCCACTGAATTCTGGTTACGTGCACTGAACCAATCTTGCTTGCCTCCTGTGGCAGAATTGCTCTTTCTTCTCCAAGTAGTTAGACGTGAATGAAAGTCTCAGGGATCAGAAGAAGGCCGCAATTTTATGCCCCCACCCGTCTCAGCAGTGCCGCTGTCTGGGGGAAACACACGGGCTCAAATAGTCTTTTTCACCTTGCCCCAACCCATCCCATCTCCTTCCATCCTTTCCGTGCCTACGTGGCCGTCACAAGACACTGGACAGGACACGTTCCGCGGATGATAGAGCACGTTCACTGTGATGTACCCATCGAACGATTGCACCAGGCTTTGGAGAACACAGTAAGACTCGAGTGCTCAAAAGGGTGTTGAATACAGTACAGAATTTGTACAAACATTAGCTTGCATGGGTTTGCACGAAAGGCATCAATGTGACAAATCAAGACAGCCAACTGAAATATGATGAGGGCCACATTGCCAAAGAAAGAGGGATAAAGAGATGGAAGAAAGACAGAAAATAGGATGGATAAAGAGAGAGCAGATGGGCCATGAAGGAGTGGATAACGCCTTGGCGTAAAACACAGGCTTGTGTACATGCATGAGACGAGAGAGGATCATTCAGCAGATGGGGCCTCAGATTGGATGCTTCATTTTGGACAGACGCAGTGCAGGCGTAGGGTGGTTAGAAAAATGAATCAACAACACTAAACAAATCTGAAAAAAAAAAAGATACTGGATGAAATGAGAGAAAGGGAGGGAGGTTGTGGGGGTGGGGTGGGGTGGGGGGTGGCAGTAAAATGCGTTAAATCAGAAAGCTCATCTGTGTTGTGCTCCTTATTGAGGCTGTTATTATTTTGCCAGGGAAGCAGGCTGTAATTACCATGTGAAAGCGCAGAGGCTGCCCGGGGTTCATGTGAATCCAGACGGAAGTGCTGAAAATGTTTGCCTAAGCAGGAAGGAAGACACTGCGGGTCACCGTGCATCAAAATACAGATTAGGAACTTTGAAAATGTCAGGAGGCGGCTCAGTTTAACCTTTTTCTTGGCTATGGGGACAAAAGGTAGAAAGAAGTACTTATTTGAAGCCTCTCTTTGCTGCAATCAGTAGCTTCACTTGTACAGCACTCGTTCTTGAGAATTGGGACAAAACTATGCTTTGAGGGGGTTTTGATTTTTAATCTTCAATTATGCAGGGAAAATATATTTTAAAAGATCAAACCCTTAGCTATTAAACCTTGTAACGGGGCCAACCTCTGAGTGATTAAATTTTTTTATTGAGTGTAAACATCACCTCTGTCAGATGAAAAAGCTCCGTCTTACGGGGCTGATGAAATGTAATTTATTTCGTTTCACTGCATAGTTGTAGAGAGTAGCCATTTTAATTTTTTTTAAGCTGCTAGGAGTCCTCTTAATGCAAATCAGAATGCAATTTTTAAACCATAATTAGTATTTAGTTTTGATTTAGAAGGGCTGCGGAGTTGTGGTTATGGTTGAGACACATCTGATAGCAATATTATTAATGAATTAGGAATTGGGAGTTTAGGGTACAGCTAAACCTTTTTATGCACGATTAAATTCTGTTTTTGTACAAACAATCTGACTGAAATCTGGGACACAACTTTAAAGAGCCAACATTTTTTTTTATTTAAAAATTTATTTTAGATGATTATAATATTACATTTTATGCCTCACACAAATTATATTCCAAAGAAAAATAGTTTAAAAAAAACAACAAATATTAAAAATTAATACCAACACCAATTCCAATTTTTTGGTAAAGATGTATTTGTTACATGTAATTTAAAAAATGTTTTGGTTTGTTTTAATTTATTTAACTTCTAAACTTGATCTGTTTGATAAAACACCCTTGTTCCAGAGAAAAATTAAAAACTTGAAAATTTTAAATAGCCTTCAAAACAATCAAATCAAACAATACAAAAATCATTTTTTAAATGAAAATGTTGACCCTTTAAAGTTGTGTCTTAGATTTCTGGTAACTCTGTCAGATTTTTACAAAAAACGTGATTTAATAAGACATAATGAGCATTAAGGGAACTCTTAGCAACTTAAAAGAACAAAATGTCTACTCACTACGACTATGTGGTGAAATGAATAAATGGAACACTTTGTCAACTCCTTAAGAAGTTTATATTTAATGACAAATTGTCTGGGACAAGGGTCTTTACTGGCACAGAGCAAGTTTAGAAATTTCAAAAAATGAAAGCCAACCAAAACATTTCATAAATTATATATATTTCATGAATATATGAATAAATTTTCACCCCCCAAAATGGAATTTGGAGTGTTGGTATTTTGTTTTGGTAGGACATGATTTGTCCCAGTTTTGAGGAATGGATCACAGACAAGGAGCCTAAAAAAAATGGGTGACCTTAACAAATTTTTGTCCCCACAAAGTCAAACAAACAACACAACTAAACTTTCCACACTCAAGCGAAGAGTCTCTTTCACATTTCTTATTCACTTCTCTACACCCCCGTGCACACACGCCATCCCTCAACTTTTCCCGGCTCGACTGTGCCTTATATTTCATATTCATGAGGATAACTTAGCTAAGCTTGATTGAAAGGTGCATCGGAGGGAGTCCTATCCCTGCTCAGCCGGAGACCTCCTCCACCCCATCCCTCCAGTCCCCTCAAATCCAGAGAGTCCATTCACAGCTCGCAGTGAGTGCACCACAGAAATCAATAAGTGCAATGCTACAATATAGTGGCGACAAATTGATTTCATCCAAAGGCAATTTCGGCCCCAGTAGAAATGCGGGTGGGTTTCAGCACTGAAGGGGTCTTTTACTGTGCCTTCTCTCGATTAGCCCCTTATGTAGTTAATAAGTTTTATCCTCTTATATATGTTGCCTATATGGATTATATTGATCATTTTACACTTCTCCTGGGAGCTGCTGGCTGAGGAACGGTGGACCAATATGACAGCAACATCAAAGGCCTTGTAATGGATGAGACAGCCAGCCTCAGAGTCTCTAAAGCACTTGAAGGAAGGGAAGAATTTTGATCTGTGCTGCTTGATGTACAGGAGTGGATCTATCCTGATGGTTCAGGCTTATATCCTCTCTCAGTCAGCACTACGCTGTAGAATCATGACAACTGCAACAGAACAAAGTGGGACACAAGTGACTTATTTCTCCCCCCTCAGCAAGAGCTTGTTTAACTGTCAGGACCATCTGTACAAAAAGCAGTGATATGATAGACCCTCCAAGACAAGTTTCTTCTTATAAAGAGATAAGTTTGTGTTCAAGGTCTTTATGGGACCAAAATTCTGGACAGCCCTGTCTACCCAAACGTGACATGTTTATATAATTTCTTTAAAAAAAGATACCTGATGGAAAAGAGACCTGAGGGTAGAGAGAACTGGTCTGAAAAGGACTCAAGGATAATGAGACCTCATACAAAATGTTCTTGACTCTAATACACCCAAAAAGAGAGACAAGTAAACATTGGTAGTGGCATGATGTGCCACAAATTAATGAGCATCTGTGGCCAAAAAGAGTAGCTTCATATGTCACTTCACTGTTCATACTTTTCTTTGACTTTTTTCCCCCCCTTGCAATGATGATGAAGCAACACATGATCATAGCTGATAGCAAAATGGCTTGGATCCACTTTGATATATTGGCAGACTGTACAGACATCAGACCCCAGGAAAAAAGCACAAGACCCTACCTGAAAACAATTAGACTGCATATAATTTGGACCTGATTTAGGTCCTGGACTGGATCTCAATTACTATGAACCAAGTGGAGCACTGGAGATCAGGGATGCCCTGGTCACATTTTTTGGTCACAGATAGCGATTGTTTATGAGCCATGAGGGCTGATACATGGCCGATATGGTGTTTTGTTTTGTTATGGCAGCTGGTATTACAGTATTATAGGTCAGTTAATGCAAAATACTGGACCGAATTTTACCACCAGGCCTTGCAGCCGACTCAGTCGCTCCAGAATGAAACATAATAAGAGCCCATGAATGAGACTGGAGTTGCAAGTCATTGAGTTTTCCACAAGGTCCTGGAAATGTTTTCACAATAAAAGCCTTGTTAAGAAATGAAGGATTTCTACCCACTGAAACTCTAAGAGGGCTTTTTCTTTGAAATCGACACAGGAAGTGTTAAATTTGTTTTAATAAATTTAGGTTTAGCATCAGTTGCTGAGCAAACCTAAAGAAGTCACAGGAAAAAGGCGATGCTGCATACCTCCACACATGCACATGCACACATTTGTTGCTCTCAGCCACATGCACAAGAGTGTTTAACCACAAGTGTGTAAGAAGTATTGCACATATGACTAGATGAGTGAGACTAGGTTTATAGATTGGATTATAGTGGACAGTTAAAAACTGATATAGTTTTGCTATTTTAAAAATGGGAGAGCCATCATCTTCAACAAGTCTGGCATGTCAGGAAATAAAACTTAAGAAATTCAAGGCAACTCGAGGTGAGCAATTGACATACAAAAAAATTGGGGGGTGAAATACTCTTTTAGTGAGTTAGCATGCCACAGTGTACCAACTCAGCTGAGAATTGTTATAAGCTG
>JAJHUR010122604.1:0-29620 GCA_027495735.1 Lutjanus campechanus | reverse complement strand
GTTAGCAAACACTGTGTAGCCATGACCACATGAGGGCGCCATTTGTACAGTGTTACAGTTCTGTGCTACACATAGAAGACACTGCCCCCGTCTTATTTTTATCCTTAATTGTTCATTAATGATAATTTACTACAAACATAATACAATTTACAATACAGGAAGTGAGGAGGAGTGATAATGTGTTTTTTTAAGATAATTTATTTATCTTTGACATTTGAGACGGACAGCAAAGGTAAGGAGGGAGAGAAGTGACTGGGGCCGTGTGACTAAGGTCCCATGTCAGATTCAAAACTCACATGTTGCTGTTTTTGCAGTTTGTTCTTGGTTCAACTGAACCACCAATATGGCCCTGATTTTTGATTTAAAATGGTTGATTGAAATACTTATTAATTTGTGTAATTGGTACAAAAAGTCTTATAATTAGCAGAGACGCACAGAGAGAAGAGATATTAAGCAAAAGTGAAAGTCTGGTTCTACAGAATAAGCTGAAGTAAAAAAAAACAACAACAAAAAACTGGGTGTTACTGTTGATTCTGAACTGAATCACATATCAACAATGTTACAAAGGTTCCTTCGTATCATTTATGAAATATCTCAAGAGTTAGACCCAACCTCTCTTTGGAAGATACCAACAAGCTGACCTATGCTACTGTAATGCACTCTGTGCTGGATCATTTAAACAAACCACTTATAGGCTGCAATTTGTTCAAAATGCATCTGGCAAGAATTTTATCAAAAACCAGGAAAAGAAGTTCTAGCATCATTATATTGGCTGCGTGTAATGTTGAGAATTTATTTTAAAATTCTCTTACTTGTTTTTGAGACACTGAATGGTTTAATCCCTTCATATCTCCCCGATTGCTTATCTGAGTATGTTCCAAACCATTCCCACAGGTCATTTAATGCTGGCTTACTCGATATACAAAAAATGACTTACAAAAAAATATGGTGAAGCAGTTTTCTGTTGTTACACACCTGTCACACCTATTTTTTTTTTTTAAACGTCATTGTTCTCTGTCTTAAAATTATTTTTTATTAAACCATAATTGACCTGTCTTATTACTAGTATTAATTCAACTTTTAAAAATCTTGCTAGGATTTTATTATTTCAACTTCTTGTTCTTAATACATGTGACTTCCTTCTCTTGTGAAGCACTTTGAGCTGCATTCTATGTTATGAAAGGTGCTATATAAATGAAGTTTATTATTATTATGCTAATCATGGCGGGCCAAATTGAAAATGAATTGATATATTTGAATGTGACTTTATGTCTGCAGGCTGAACTCAACAGTTGAGTGTATTCCCTACCACCTGCAGCTCTCACCGGAAAACGCCTTGCAACTCATTCAACAGTATCCTGCTGCGAAGCACTCAACCTACATGTGTTACACAGACCTGCTGCCAGTGGCTAATTCTTTGTCATGAATCTGTCTTACAGCTGCCAAGTCTCATTCAGGCCCATGACTGCTTATGTTGCATGAAGAGAATTTTAGATATTCAGTTGGGAAATGTGAACATGTGACTAACCAGTAATATGAACTCAGTTTGTGATGACACCTTGACCTCACTGACCTCATATATGACATTGTGGCTGATTGTTCAGACAATGTTCCCACTCGTTATCTGGTGAATGATGCCTGTGTGCTCAGCGGCAAACCTCTGGTGTCAGCAAGTGCCCTTAGAATGGAGGGCCAGGTAAGGTAGAGATTTTGCATCAGTGTTGAGAAAGTCCATCAGCTCCTCCAGGTTTGTAACGCTACTTTATCTTTCTGTGTTTCTGTAGCTGACAGTATATAACTACCACGGAGGCCCCTGCTACAGATGTCTGTATCCGGTACCCCCACCCCCAGAGACAGTGACCAACTGTTCTGATGGAGGGGTGTTGGGAGTGGGTGAGTCTTTTCCCCTTAAAACAGTTAACTTTGTACAGAGGACAGTCTGCTTAAATTATAACGAGTCAAAGAAATGTTATTTTATTATCTTTTGAAAAATTGTTACAGCGTGCTTCTCAACAGCAAAATAAAAACAGAATCCCATAAAAAAGCAAACATACAAGAAATAATATACTAAAATAAAGTGCAAGTATAAGTGTAAAGTTTATATAAGTACATATATGTGTGTGTGTGTATATATACATACATATATATACATATATAAAGTAAAAGTGGATGAAAGTGGAAAAAAGTAAAGTAAATAAAGTAAAAATGTGTGTTTTCAAAGGAGGACAAAGATGTGGCTTGTCAGAACTCTAAATGATAGTTGTTGGTAAAATAACCCACTTTTCTTTAAGTTCCAGGAATAATGGGCTGCTTCCAGGCTTTGGAAGTCCTCAAGATTGCCTCTGGACAAGGCTGTATCCTTTGAACTCCCACACTACATACAGTACCTTCTTTGGCCATTTTGTTACCCTACATAGTCATCTGGATGAATAAACAAAGAACTGCTGCAGGGGATTTTATTGTAACAAAGTTAGAGATGAGAAGGCTGTTTTGTGCCTTGCTGATAAAATAAAGCAAAACGGGCAGAAACGTTTGTCCGGACACTGATGACTCATCATTCGCTGTTCCTATGAAATTTCTTATGAAGTTGTTGTGGTTAGAGTGTTCTCACTCTAATACTGAGACACATCAGAGAATAGACTTGTCCCGTCCTGCCTTCTGTGTTGCATTGTAATACCCATGCTGACACCTGGGCCTTATGCGTCAGTCAGGGAAGTGCCGCACTGTTTTCCAACCAAAAACGGCTGCGTGTTGCTATGGTGTTCATACACAAATGAGGGACGCGCCAGCTGATTCTCTGAATCAAGCAGCACGGTGATGCATTTCATAAAGTGGCTTTTTCCTTGACTGGGCGTGGCAGCATCCTGCGGGCAGCAGCTGGTGATGTTTGACGCTCAAGATGCCAGATTCAGGTCCATCAAGCTGCGGCCCAAGCAGGCTGGCTGTGCAGTGTGTGGAGAGAACCCCAGTGTGACCCAGCTGGTGGACTACGAGGCTTTCTGTGGGGCTGCTGCCACAGATAAGGTTGGTCACCCTGATTCAAGAACTTTGGGATGCTGTGTAAACCATCAATAAAAACAGAACGCAATGATTTGCAAATCCCTTTCAACTTATATTCAGCTGAAAAAAGTACAAAGATCATACAAAATACTCCAAAAAAGTTGGGACAGGTGACAAAATACAAAATTGTGGAATGAAAACACCTGTTTGGAACATTCCACAGGTAAACAAGTTAACAGGTAAAAACAAAGTTGAAAATCTTTAAATTACTTTTTACAATTACATTTTACACAGCGTCCCAACTTTTTTGGAATTGAGTTTATGAGAGAAAGTTGACGAGGTGGCTCATATCATGGGTCATTTACATTTTCACAAGAAAGTTGCTTTTGGAAGTAATAAGTGTTTGTTCATCAACTGGACTTTATTGCCATTTAATAAGACACAATTACTCTCTAATCATTGGAAAAATCTCTCATTGCCTGATTTCCCGTGTGTTTCAGTGCCGCAAACTCAACCTGCTTTCCAGAGATCAGAGGGTCACTGTACAGGTAGGGAACATACAGCGTACTACAGAACAGCTGACCATTGCGTGACTCCCTGTATTTAGCGCTGTTTATTGTATGATTACTCACAATTTTCCCAGTTTTCATTTGCATTCATAAACTGATTACATCTCGGCGCTGACCCAGCCCCAAATGGGAAATGACTTAAAATGTGCCTGTAGTTTTTCTATGGGAAAGAATAATATGTTCTATTTGGCACCGAGAGCAGTGGTAGTGGACTGCATCTGTTTATGTTTCTTGCAGAATTGGCGCTTTTCTAAACCCGCTGAGTCATTAAGCGCAGAGATGGGGATCATGATTGATTGGGCTGTAATGGAGATTGTGCAAGGGCCTCCGGGTAGAAACAGTTTTGTTTCCTGTGATTTGAGGAGAAGCAGTTAGAATGTTCATATTACTCCACTTATACAAATCCACGCAACATTTCAACATTTGCTGTGAGTAATTTTGGTTTCCCTGATTAACTATGGGTATAAATCAATGTGTTTTTTTTCCCCAGAAGATAAAGCCACACCTCTCTCTAATTATGAAGTTATCAGTATTTGTGCATTAATTTTACTGTAATTCCAGGATTATAAATCGGTATTGGACAATGCAGAGCCCCATCTCTTGTTGGATGTGCGCCCTCTTGTGGAGGTGGATATATGCCACTTACCTTTCTCTCTCAGTATCCTTTAAGTGATGGAGCCACACTCACTTTGTCATAATTCTGTATTATCTGCTCATGTTCATCCTGTTTCCCGCTCTTGTGTAATTACTCTCCTTATATTGCTGCCAGACATTCCCCTCTCAAGTTTAGAGGAGAGGAAGAGCGAACATATCCGATTACTTCGGGAGAGAATCAGCCAATTGAAACAGCAGATGGCAGGTGACTGCCAGCCTCCAGGTAACATGTCTAAACACTGTTTAGAGCTCTGTACATGTTGTTTTAAATGAACAGGCACGTAGAGCCACTTGTGCATATTCACAGTCCACTGTGTAGTCTCATACTGCCGGGCTGGTTGGAGGCTTATTTTGGACGGCTAGTAGCAGGTTGTAATGGGGTTGCTAGGTGACCCCTTTTCCAAAACAAGCACGGTCGACCTGAGCAGCTGGCCTGCTTTAGAGAAATTAATATTCAAAATGTTATTTTGGTGATGTTCTGGATATTCACTGTGTTGAGTTTTCCTTGTCAATGAGCTAAATTTAGCCTTGTGGACTGTTAGCTTAGCATTTAATACAGTCTTGTTGTTTATTATGTTGTCAGTTTCTGCATGATCTCTTTTGTGTTTAAGTGTTTTTCTTTGTTTTTTTAGTCATATAAAGTGGTCAAGGCAGATTGTATTCAAGTTAGTTAATAATATGATGAAGTCCTTAAGATCCACTGTTGTCACCCAACTGTGTTTTATTTAAAAAGAAAAAAAAAAACTTTTAAGATTACTCAGTGATATACACTTCCCATATACTGTACAACAACACACATTTACTCTGCATAAACCCACAAGCTCAACCTCAGTATCCTCATATCTGATCAACTTAAATGAAACATGATATGAATTATCCCAAAAGAAATTCTTGTGCCACATATTGCTCCAAAAATATTGTAACATCGAATAAAAGAAACAATAGAAAACAATAGAGTATTGAATATAAAGTGAAATATAAAGTTCAGGAGTAAATGCAAAATGACAGTACCTAATAGAGTAATAATATAAGTGACATAAGTTAAATAAAAAAGTAAGCTAAAATAAACTAAAATAAAAAGAAATATTGGCAATGGCATAATATTGGCAGTGATATGGAAAAGTAATGAAATGTAATATTGCAAATGTAATATTACACATGATATCAAATGTAATATTGTTCATAATAATAAAAATAAACCTACATCATCTGCAACTCTTAATCCTCCTTATTGAGTACCCCCGTCTGTTATCCTTCATGGACTTCAACAGCAACACGAGCCTCCTCTCAGTGTTTTTTTCTCTGCTGCTTCCTCCAGTGTACGTGATCTGTAAGCTGGGTAACGACTCTCAGAAGGCGGTGCAAGTTATGGAGGAGATGAGTGGATCAGAAGTGGACAGCGTCACAGTGAAAGACATCTGTGGAGGCCTGATGGCCTGGGCAAAAAGAATAGACCCCACATTTCCACAGTATTAGTGCATTTTAAATGTTTTTTTGTCAATAAACTCTGAACTCTGTTTGTCATCCTTGTTGATTTTTTCCTATTTCTATCAGAGCTGGGCAATATATTGATGCTGTATATTGCACAATATTGTGATATTAAACTGTCGCCTTAGATTTTGAATATCGATATATTATGATACGTTTTGTATTTGTATTGTAGTTGTATTATTTGCCTTTATGCACTTAGTCTTTATATCCACATTACTGATGATTATTTATCAGAAATCCCATTGTGTTTGTGAAAGCACCAATAGTCATCGCTACAATACTGTCACAATATTGACAAATATCTGTACTCAACATGGTGTTGAATGTCATTACTGAATTGCCAAAGCTCACATACTAAGTGTAACAGTGGAGCAGTTCCTAAAATGTGTTGTGTAATCTGGTGTGTATCAGTTCATCAAATACATGAGCTGGCAGTTAGATAACACGTAAGCATCCTTGCAAAATCAAGTTCCTCTTCCTGTTTTTTTTATGTGAATCCTTAGAAGTTCAGTTGATTTATTCATACAGTCCAAAGTTACAGGGACTGTGGACTTTAATAAACATTTCAGTAAATGTACCACTTTAGCACATCTAATAAATGAACATAAACTTTCCATATCAGGGTTCTTAAGCAGACACAATGGTCCACATACCCCTGTTTTAAGCAGTTTCTAAACTTTATAATAATAATCATAATAAACTTTATACATTTATTTTTCAACAAAGATACATGGTGCTTTACATGGTGGACCCAGAAGTAGGCTAAAACATTTCAAGTGTAGGCCAAATAAAATTAGGCAGTGAAAACAACCTTAATAGACTCCCTAACAACAATGATAAATAGTAATAATAAAACGAACAAGAATAAAAGGCATGGTGTGCTAGAGTTTATAAAAGGCTTAAAAAAAGAAAAAAAGGTAAGTCTATTGGTTGAGAGACAGCACCGTAAACAAAGCCAGCCCAAGACAAATGCGAACTAAGTGCCTGCTTAGGGCACCAGAGGGCCCCCAACCAACCAGGAATTTCGTTGATGGCTCAGTGCTGTGTCCTGGATGGGCCAGTCTTGACTGTCCCTATGGACTAGCTATGGATGCCAAATCTAAAAAAAAAAAAAAACAAAACGAGAAAAAAGAAAATAACTCTAAGAGGCGTTGTGACACCAGACTATTTTTCCCCCCTTTTTTGATAGAGAACTTGCAGACCCCTGGTCTGTGGTAATTATACGAAAATACAATATTATGTTAATGGGCTGGCTAACAATACAGCTGGTTTTAAAAAAACAAACAAATAAATTCCCACTACGTCCATCAGAGCTAGCGTCATATTCATGCGCACAGTGAAGGTCTATTACTTTGAATATTAAAGTGAAAATTAACACCAGACAAGTCTTGTGAATTTGCTGCCTCTTGAAGATTAAAAACCATATTGGGATTGAAAACATACCAGGCAGACATTAGTGTAAACAACTAAGCTACAACTAATATAATTGATAATGTATGTGTTAGATTTACAGTATATGTGTAAATAATCAAGCATTAAGAATAGCTAATAGTATTGGCAACACTGAGGCATTGTGGAGGGGCCCCCAAATGAAATCCTGCTTAGGGCCCCATAAAGGCTTGGGCCGGCCCTGGCAGTTAAGACTGAAAGTCTGACAGAGAACTCAAACTTCTTCTATCTTTGTTTATTTATTGAATTAAAGTGAAATCAATCCATTCCTCATTTTGCTGGTGACCCCTTCAAGGCCCCCTGGGAAGCCCTGGAACCCACTTTGGAAACTAGTGTCTTGTCTCGTGTAGAATAAAGTTTTTTCTTGGCATGACCAAGTTGAAATAACGGAAAAGAAAGGCACATGCGCATTGGTTGAGGCTCCATCGGAGGCGCCATTGCTTCACAGGGACTGTAGTTCAAGTTTTCCTCCCCACACATGGAAAGTCAGTTATGCGGAGATAATAAAAAGACTCCAAGCCCCAGCGACGAACGCGGCTCTTTTTCTCGTCTAGCGGGGGGAGTAGTCACAGCTGGAAGGATAATAAGATGCGCATGAATTTACAATCTGGAATAAAAGATAAGAGAAAATAAATGGACGGCTCGGTGAGTGTCAGCGCGGCTGTGTGTTAAACTTGCGTTTGTTTTGTGTAAGCGACGACGCTTTGTTTTGCTGTGAGACTTCATTAAGTGCAGAAGTATAAAGTTGAGACTGCGCTTTCCTCAGTTGATGGAGTTACAAAGTTTCTTCAGACCGCTCACAATGGAAAGAAAAGCGCCCTTCGCTGACTGTGAAGGTAACGTATCATTTCAGAAATATTTAAAGCGACGCTTAGTTTTGAACAGGCTTTACACGGAGGTTTAGTCTAACTGCAGCAAAGTAACTCTTGAATGTGTAAATTCTGCCCTTGTATAACTTGTTTTGCTGGCATTCTCGACTCGGGTTGTGTTCTGCCAGCAAGCCAATCGAAAGTGGGAGGGGTGCAGATGTTCAGAAGCCTTGGTTCCAGATGTTTGTGGAGGTTAAATTCTTGTAAACACACAAATGATACGCTTTATCAACTTAAACGTGTCTGTTCGGCTATTGTTTTAACGTCTGCGCACGACCTTAAACGGCAGGTTGTGGTAATACATTTGTTAAGTTTATCGAAACTCGCAAAAGGTCGATAGTGAAGTTAAAACCAATGATATTTAACACAGTTGTGGCTCCTTTAGCACAGTCCATTTACAACAAGGCAGCGTGAGCTAGCTTAAAGCTACTCTGGGAAGCACAGTACAAGGCAACAACAACAACAACTATCCTAAACTTTGTCAAGGACCCTCGCAATAGATGCACATTAGGCCACGGATCCACAATTTGAGCGTTTTGACTTAAAGGGATAGTTCACTCAAAAATGTAAATTCAATTATCTACTCCCCCCCATGCTGAGCGAAGGTCGGGTTCAGTGTTTTTAGTCCACAAAACACTGCAGGAGTTTCACAGAACAACAGCGTTGCAGTAACGGTGACCACTTTTCAAACGTTAAAAAACAACAGAATATACACCTAAAATGCCTTCATACTGCTTGTCTGTTGTAATTCAAGGCTCTTAAAGCCCCAACATGCCAAGATGACTAATAAAATGTTATTCACACCATGTTTTTAGCCTGAATCTTCACTGTAGAGCCTTAGCTTGAAGCCACATTCACGTGCACACACACACTATCTGAACTGTGGTGTGACGGTGTGCAAACGGCATGTTGGGACTTTAAGATACTTGGATAATGCCAGATGATCAGTATGGATACATTTTATGTTTCAGTTGTTTTTTTCCATTTGAAAACTGGTCACCATTCACTTCCATTGTTTGGGAGATTCTGCAACACTGTTTTCCTGTGAAACTCCAGCAGTGTTTTGTGGACCAACAAAATGGACCTGACTCTCAACTGGCATGAAGGTAAGTAGATAATGACTGTATTTTCATTTTTGGGTGAACCATCCCTTTAAGGAATCCCCTCTGAGTGTTTGTTTTAGGTTTTAAGATAATTACGTCTTCATAGTCAATCAGTGATCAAACTGGGATCACTATAAATTGCAATCAATAAAAATGGCCAACCCTGAATCTTCCCCTGTTGGTTCCTACCGCAGTATGAACACCACTGATGTAAAGGATGAAGTCCAATTTCTTTTTTTAAAAAACAGTTCCAGCAAAGGTATATATTGCGGAAGAAATCCTTTTTTCTGAGTAGGGTTTTGTATGGGCAAGAATTAGGTGGTATGATACGCATCAGGGTACAGGAATTATGATTCAGTATATTGTGATACTGTAGGCAAGGTGATATATTGCTATTTTTAAAATCTAATTTTAGGTAAACTATCATAGTATAAATAAAACACCACCATATGTATAAAATCTGAGTTTAAAAAGTTTACTTTTTTATGCAATCAGAACAGCAAAGATAGATAACACTGCTAAATTGAGCACAAAATGAATCACTGCCATGAACCTTTACATGCATCATGACATGATGAAAACATAATATTGCAGCACACAAGTTTATCGATATTTTCTTCCATCCCTATTTCTGAGTGTGTTAATTGAGAAGGCAGATTGGCTGAGACATGTTTTTATTGATGAATTGGACTTAAAAGTGTTCACAATGGGAAAGAAAGTAGCTGTTTAATTCATACAGCTGGGCTGCACTACATCACAACAAAATGAAAGCCTCATAATGTGCACCATTCCATCACTCTCTCTACTGTATTCAGGTGAATACTTTCTTCATTATAAAAATAGCACTATGTGTGTTTCTCTCTGTGTGTGTGTGTTCGTGGGGACAGGCTTCCTGTGGTCAGAGTGGATTACTGACCTCAGTGAGGAGAAGGAGCACCACTCCAGGATATGAAGTTTGTTGCAGTGATTTTACTGCAGAAGTCTGCGGATCGCTCAGAGACTACCTGCCCATCTAGTGAATGAGTGTGTGCTGCGTGAGCTCAGGTGGGCGGATCAGCTATTACCCTCTTAATTTATGAAAAACAATGTCACTTTGATAAAACATACAGTGCTGACTCGCTGCGACTGATGAGGACCAAAGACTCTCCCCACCAAGAGTCCATCCGCGGAGATCAAACTGAGCTTCTTTCTGCCAGCCGTCAGTAAAACCTCCACTATTCAGCGTCTCACGTTGCCATTGGAAGAAACCCAATGTCTGCCTCCTCTCCCCCATCCTTACCTCGAGCCTTCCTCCACTCTCTTCATCCGCACCACCCGTCCTCGCCGTCCACCCCGTCCCCGTCGCCGAGCCCGCCCGGACCGCTCTACACGCGGCTGTCCAACGGCAGCCACAGCGTCCCCAGCCCCACCAACTCACGTGGCTCCTTCCATGGGGTATCATTCCTGCTGCAGATAGGGCTGACCAGAGAAACGGTGAACCTGGAGGCCAATGACCTGTCGCTCTCCTCTGTCAAGGACTTGGTGTGCTCCATAGTGGACCAGAAGGTAAGGGTCTCGTCTCATATGATTCACACTCAGTTTTCAGTTTTTCAAATGTCTTCTAAAGTGAAAGCTTTTCCACAAACACATGCAACCCTATTACAGTTAGCTTGTTTCCATACATATAGGGTTTAGAACTGATTCCAAATAAGAATCAATTCTAAAATTACATTTCAAAAGCAACTATTAAGAAATTTTATTTCCAATTCTGCTTATTGATTCCTATGCAAATTTGACTCGCATTAGTTTCTAATTAAACCATCTACTGCAAAGACGCACCATATATATCGACCTGGCCATCTGTCTGCGCCTATAGCCTTGTCAGTTGAATGCATGCATGTCTTCCTGACTTCTAATGCCTTTGCCTTATTAAATTGTGAGTCTAGCATTACTCTCAGTTAACCTCAACTGTTGCTAACTAGCTTGATTAGCAGGTGAATAGTACAAACTGTGTGAGTCTTGCAACAATCACCTCAATTTAGCAAATGCTGTTCTACAAAATTCTTGTTCACAAGAACTTGCTACTCTCTATTGTTACAGTAAAGTAGCTTAATTATACTAGACAAAAATCCGGTTAACATCCACTAACATCTGCCTTTTGTCTGCAATGGTAAAGAGTTTAAATGGTATCCACTTGCGGGTCAAATGACTCTGCAGTAGTCACCGGTATTTATCGGCTCCAACACCGATTGGCACTTTTCCAGTGGAGGCAATGAAGGCTTGTTGCCTCCATCGGTAAAGTTTTGCAACTCTTTTGCTCTTTTTCCACACACCTGTGTAGCTTAGCTTGACTTGGCTTGGCTCAGTGCATCAGCCCAACACAGTGGAGATTGCAGACGCTTTGAAGGGGTGCATTTAATTGATGCGTGCTCATTGTGAGTCAAGTATCTCTAAAGCAGTGAATAAACATTCTATAAAAATTATTTTGTCATTGAAAGGCTTTTATTATGAAGCAGAAGCAGGGTTAGGCCATGTTTAAAAAATCTGCATATACATCCAAAATATTCAAGAAACCAGAAAAAAGACCACCTTCTTTACAGTTATCTAGCTTATGTTAGCTTACCTCAGTGTTTCCACTGGTAACATTTCACACAACTTTGCTGTGAAGAATGCATGAGGACACTTAAAGAATGGAAACTGAGAATCATTAAAGTGATACTCCACTTGATAACCCACTCAATATGTACTCACCACTATGCCGATGTGATGATAGGTGAAGATCTTCATTTCACAAAACAATCCTGGAGTTTCAGTAGAAAACAGGGTAGCAACCTCATCCAGTACAATGGCAGTGAATGGTGGCCACGGATAAAACGTTAAAAAAAAGAACACAAAACAAACACAAAATGTCTCCACCCTGCTTGTGTGGTGTAATCCAAGTATCTGCGAGCCGCGACATTAAAAATTAACCGCAAAAGACGCCATTTTCGGCATGTTTTTATGTTTAGTTTTTAACTTCCGCACATGCGGCCATTAGGATATATACGAAGTCTGGCGAGATCGACGCCATGTTTACAGCTTACCGGCTACATGCTACAGCTGTTATTTCTGCTAAAAACATGGCGAAAATGGCGTCTTTTGCGGTTAATTTTTAATGTCGCGGCTCGCGGACATTAAAAATACATATACACATATACATATACATATACACTGCCATTGTACTGGATGAGGCTGCTACCCTGTTTTCTGCTGAAACTCCAGGATTGTTTTGTGAAATGAAGATCTTCACTTATCATCACATCGGCATAGGGGTGAGTACATATTGAGTGGGTTATCATGTAAAGTGGAGTATCCTTTTAAGAACTGTAATCGATAAGCAGAATCAGAATAATTAAAATTCAAATGATACCCAACCCCAGTCAGCAGTAATACTGAAGGCAGTAGAGGGCCAACATGATGCACCAGCATGTGTTTTGCCATCTTCTACCATATTCATCTGTTTAGGTTTTTATTTTCCAAAGCAGACATCTGGGCCTCGTGCCCCAAAATGAGTCAAACACCGCAGAAGCATGCACACAACAGCCCTGATGCTCCTCCAGTTACAGGACGCAGTCTAGTAGCACCACTTATTTACATTGTGGTATACTGTAGCTGGACTTACACGCATACAAGCTCATGTGCGCACACATACACAGAACTGCTTGTGGTTTTGCTCTGCCTGTGTGATGTTGGACCTGCTTTATTTTCCATGACATTGGCAATGTGTTGTAATGACACTGGAGTGTAGCCTCAGCATACGAAGTGGCTTTGAACACAAGTACAGGCTGCATCATTCACCGTCATTTGCCATTTCGCATTTGGTCGTGTGAGAACATCCTAAGTGCAAATCAACGGCGCCAGCTTTAATTTGCCTGCTCTTGTTCGTTTGTGCTGAAAGTGGTCAGGCAGCCCTGATCATGGTTTGTGTCTACTAGTGTCTGTGTGTGTGCCTGCTTATAACATGCAAAGTAAAAATGAGGGTTAAACACTTTAATTTTTGTTTCTAATTCCAAGTGGCCCCATATTATAATAAGCATTGTAAAACAACAACACCGCAGATGTTATGCCTTTTATATGAAGTGGTTTTCTCTGCCGGGAAAATATGTTCATTGTACTACTACAGAAACCAAATAAGATCAAAAAAGTATTTCACATTAACTGAAGCATTAAAGGAGCAATATATAAGCCATAGAGAGTATATCAAACAGTTTGACTCCCCTGTTTAATATACAGTCAAGACTCAAAGCTCAGGCAGGTTGCTTGCAGGGACATTTAACTACATAAGTGCAAAATGAGTGCAACATTATCTTTTTTTTGACAATGACAAGCGATGACAAGTCCTACACTGTTTCTGTTACAACAGAAAGTTAGGCCCATTATCCTGAGAACAAACGCAGTTATTAACATCAGCTTCTTCTAAAAGATAACTAATGATTTTGTATGACTCATAAACAGACACTTACTCATTCAGCGAACGTTTGGCATTAATTTTAACTCTAATAAACGTGAAATGGGGAAACAAAAACAGACATCCCGCACTGGAATGGAAATTTCAAAGGAGAACGTGCTGACTGTAGCCTTGTTGTCGCAGAAGCCGGTATTTCAACTAAGCACGCTAACTTAATCTCTGATGACATATGGTGGTCATTTTAGGATTTAATACAGTAAATATTTTACAGATTTCTCCTTTAAACAAACAGTAAATTTGCGCAGTAAGTAATGCAATAAATAGAGCTGCAACAATTCAATCAATTAGTTGATTGAAAGAAAATTAGATGCCATCTATTTTGATAATTGGTTGATGGTTTTAGTCATTTTTCAAGCAGAAATGTTCTTAAATGCAAAATTTGCTCTTCTCTTTGTCCTTTTTGATAGTAAGTCTGGGTTTTGGACTGTTAGTAGGACAAAAACAATTTGAAGACGTCACAGTGGACTCCAAATTTTCCATCTTTCACATTTTTTGGACATTTTAGAGACTAAATGATTAATCAATTACTTGTAAAAGTATTAATCTATAATGAAAATAATCATTAGTTGCAGCCCTAACCAAGTATTGCAAATTAAAATGTAGAGTTGATAACGTCTATTATTATTCATTTACTAAATATACAGCATTTGTAAACATATTAAGGTTAGCTAAACCTCTTACCCAGTAATTGTCTTCTTTGAGCCCATGGATGTGTACCTCATTGTTGCATGGGGATTAATGGTGTGCAAAGCCTGTTGAAATAATGAAATGGCTCCTGTGTGCATTCACACGTTGCTGTTTTTTTAACCTCTTGTGTATAATGATGATTACTCCGTTTGTGTCTGTAATTATCATTGACTGAATAAAACAAGGGTGATTAAATGAAGCACTTTCATCAGCCATCGGGATCTGAACATTTAGGTCAGTCAGAGCTATATTTGTGCCTGAGGTGGTCATAATGGAAATAATGAAAAAAAAAAATGAATGAGGAACAAACTCGTGTTGAACAACAAGTGGGAGACAGTGAAGGAGCTATCTGTATTGAGCCTGTGTCCTTGGTTTCATGTTGTCCAAGTTGACATTCCAGAGGAGCAGGGTAATGTTGTTGTTCTTTACGAGGTCTGCTGATTCTCACTAGCTAGTTATGAACAGTTCTGGTCCACAGAGCAGAAAATCTCATCACTGCGCATATTTACATGGATCCTGTAACATATTGGCATAGTTGCAAGAATCTGTAACAGGAAAAGGGTGGGAAATATGATGCTTTGAAGACGATCCATAATGAAAATCAGTGCAGTGCATTCTCGGTGAGTGGGGGCTGATAATCTGCCAACTTGAGGTCTGGATCACCTATTGCTTATGAGCAATTTTATCATTGTGTATCACTTCATATCATATGCATTCATCTAAAGATGTCATGCACTGTAATAAGATATGGCAGGAAACGATCTAATTTATGGCCAACAGTCATGGGAACTTTGAAAAGGCTGTATATACAATAAACATCTGAACATACTGTACATGCTTTTCATAATAATATACTGTACATCATCACCACAGAACATATCCAGCCCGTTCATCCACATTATTGTGCATTTCTTCTATTAAACACTGCCAAATGCAGTGTACTGCCTCAACTATTTCATGAAATCCAGCCATATGGCTTTGATATCAATGGAAAATGTGACTGTAGGCCTTCTGCGCTCTCCAGTCCATCCCTGCCTCCTCGCTTCTTGTTCTAAAATATGCATGACAATGGTGAGCCTTTTACAAAATCCGCTCATCCTGGCCAACTTTTCCAGCTGAGGATCTCTGACCCCCTCGCTTAGCCGTTGACAGTTGTCCCAGGATGTCTCCAGTCAGCAGAACCTCAGGTGTCTGTCAGCAGAGGTGAGACAGGAAAGAGTTCCAGACTTCATGTGGTAATATCTGCATGGTGATGGAGTCTGGATGGATGTGTATTCCCCCCTTCGTGCTGATGTTTCCTCTGCTGAGAGCTGGCCTGCTTCACCAAGTGACTCACCACTCAGCCATGCAACAAACAGGGATGCTTATCCCGACTTAAATCTGTCCATTCAGTGTGAACTTTTCTGCTGTGTCAGCTGTTGTGAACTTTCAGAGTGGGATTTGGATGTTTATGTAAACCATGATATGAACCATGTTGACATCATGGTAGCCTTCAGCCGTGTGGCTGAGCAATTTGTCCATCTGCTTGTTGATTATCTGGGTCTAGGTCACTGTGCCAGCAGGGCAAGAACCCAGATGCACTTGTTTCAGTCGCAGTGGCATCCCAGTGTGCTTTCAGGCATATTGGAAGACATACAGTAGTTCCCACCACCATGTCCTATCTTTGCTCTTTCCTAGCACACAGCCAGACTACCAAAACGCCCTCATTGACCTATTGGAACAGTACAGATGGAATTATAGTCGACTGGAGGGGTTAACAGATTAATCTTGTTATGGATATATAAGATATATCAAAACTACAATGTAGACAAGTGCAATATCCAAATTGCAGGAGCATTAATTTTTGGCTAAAAACTTAAAGTGTCACAACATACCCTGATAAGCATTGTGGTCCTACAGAGATGCCCTGACCTCTAAATCTCCAGATGTAAGAGAATGTGCTTGTTTGGACCACAATAAAAATCAATCAAAATCAATAGGCCATCATCATAACTTTTATCTTCAGTGAAGATAAATGGAAAAATGACGATGTCCACTAAAATCGTGACTTAAATTGCAATCTCAATATCTGTCAAAATAATCGCAATATAAATTATTATTATTTTTTTTTTGCAGACCTGGTTTGCATTTACAGGCAAATGTCGGATATCAATCATTGTGGACTGATCGTTCATCTGTGGTCAGCCATGTCAAAAAACAGAATCTAAGGTATTTAGAGAAGGTAATACTCCTGTTGTCCCTGCGAGAAAGCAGTCACGTTGTTACTGCAGTCAAACAGTATCTCCAGCTCAGACAAGTTTGCTTGGGGTTTTCAACTACCCCCAAATTGGTCCTACCTATATTAGTTAACCCTTTACAAGAGACTTTACTACTTGACACCTTTTTGATGAGAATTGAGAATTGGTTGTTATTGTTTGAAAAAAAAAAAAAAGATATCTCTATGTGACTTGTATAATGTCTACTACTTCATAAGAGCTGTTGAGGACTAATTTAATGCAGCAGTTGTGAATTCTCTACTATATGCATGTATGTAATTAGCCTGTATTCCCTACAGTAACTGTCTTTCATTTGCTTTGCGAAACAGAGAGCCATTGGGCTACACACAGAACTGGAGTTACATCAAGATAACCAGTAACATTATTTCACCTTGTCTTGTTACTGTGCAACTGCTATGTTTACATCCATTCAGTCTGTTCATCAGCTATTGTGGTGAACAGGAGGCCTGCATTGTAATAACTAAGGAGAAGACTACTCAGACTCTTCTACAATTTCCTTAATGTTGTCTTCACTCTCAACAGTCTCCACCAGCATCAGAAACTTTTGAGAAAACGCAAGCAGCCCATGCGGCTCAATCACGGTTCTTGCAGTCCTCAGGTGGTACCTCTGTTGCTGCCTTAGCCAAACATGTAGTTTTTCAGGAGCTGAATATTAGCTATGGCATAACCTCAAATCCTATGCGTGCAGCCGCTGTAAGTATGGCGTAACCTCTTAATGCAAAAGTATTAAGGTAGAAACATTCACATTTTTCATTACAGGCAGGGGGCTCAGCTATTCTACACAGAAACTTCATTTAGGCTGTTTGTATCTGCCATCTCATTCTTTCACTATGTTCTCAAAGCTTGTGACCATAGCTTAAGGATAGAATGATGTTTTTCTGGTGAAATGAGTGCTTTACTTTGTTACACTTTTGCCGTTTTGTATATTTTTAGTGTTCCCCTGTGGAGCTTGTTCCAAATTATAAGATAGATGTGTGAGATCCATAGATCTCTACAGCAACATCATGACAAACTAGCTCATGACCAATTTTCAATGAACCTTTATATTAAAGATGTAACTTGCAGAGAAATCATTTTACAAGCCATAGATACAAGCCTGTATGCTATGGCAGATGCACTCTGGACAGCTGTAAAATGACCAGATGTTTGCATGTGCTCTCTTTTACTGTGTATAATGTGTCACGGCCTCAAGGTTGACATTTCATATCTTTCCTGAACCCTTTAGTTTTGAATCAGTCTCATTGTTTGACAGGGAGCAGCCATGTAGCCTGTTATAATAGCTGTGTATTGTATAGATTTTGTATGGTTCATTCCTCTTCCTGCTAAAGACTCAACTGCATGACTTGGCCAGCATCCACAGTATAGATTTACTTTCTGTCTGTTCGCTGGACTGATCTGAAGTTGGTTTTGATAGTAGCGGTTTGGACCACATTCACTAACTTTAGTGGTTAAGGTCACACTTAGTCTGGGGCAACCTGATCTCAATAGGTTCAGTCTATTGCGGTTACTGCTCCTGCAATCTACTTTAAAATAAGTCTGTTTTAGTGTCACCACTTGGCACAAGGGTATCAACTCTGAGCCAGGCTCCTTGAGGACTGTGAGAAAGGATGAAGGGAGCCAGTCAGCGGGTGGTGGAGACCCTCCCAGTTGGGTACCATCCTGCCCAGATCTGAGCCATGACGGTGCATTGACGGCCCCCCAGTAGCTACACGCAACTCCAACTCCAGCCTTGTTTCACTGGTCGGGTTCCGACTTCTCTGTCTGGTTTTTGGGCTTGATGAATGGCGCGAGATAAACATCCATAGCTTCCACTTGTTGAGCCCTTCCTGTTTGGTGTCGCCCAAGTCCTCTTGTGCAGCCAGCAAGGGAGCAGTGGCAGGACAAAAGTTCACGACTCCCTGAGAATGACTCCCAGTTAGCCAGCTGGTCAGCCTGGACATGCAGCCAGCTACAGAACATTCCTCTTCACCCAGGCATTTTTGGAGGATGATGTGATGTTGCTGGAGATGGGTGGGATTAGACTGCTAGGAAACTGAAATATTTGAAGCTAAACACTTGCTTTGGTTGTGCTGAATATCTGACACAGCTTGATGGATGCTGTAATGGCAATCGCACAATCAACACTGTTTAGTTTTCAGTCTTTTACAGGAATTTATTTAATATCCTGCAAAGTCACAATTGAATTTTCTGGTGAATGTTGGCAGCAAACATGTTTTATATAAATGGAGAATTTACAGTGCAGTTTGGCATCAGTTAAAGGCTTTTCTCGCTATCAAAGGGGATGATAAAGCTTAGCAAGAGGAAGGAAATTTGAAGTTCTTTTGGCGTAGGTAATGGAAAAAAAACATTAAACCTTTGCCTCAAATGTTAGTTTTATGAATACTTTAATTTTAGCGCTTGTCCTTAGGATGTTGCTGCGTTTTCACTCCAGCTGGAAATGCTGTGAGAGGCAGCTGCCTCAGCCACAGGTTTCCCTACTGGTTTTGTCAGTGCTGTAACTCCCAGTCTCTGGTTGAGGGCTGTACAGCTGCCTCTGTAATTAGCGAGACAAAGGCCTTTTTGAGTCAGAAACAGGCCATGTTGGACAACGTACAGTAAAATAGCAGAGTATTATAAAAACAGAAGGATTTGGATTGTTCTGAACCTTTGAGTGATATCACTTGCATGATGCAAGGTAAGACTTGGCAGGGAAAACAAGATCAGCTCAGCATTCCTTTTTCAAGATTAATTAGACTGAGTTGCAACAGTTGAGACGGCTTTCTTTGGTCAGCATTTGTATGCTTTTGTGATGGTTTTGTATCTGCCTTTAGGTGCTGTATAGCAGAGGTTATTGTGTCTAAGTGTGATCATAAGATTTAGCTTTGGTGATTTAGCTTTATAAGACAGAATCAATGACAGTCATCTTCATGTGGCATTGAGATTTGTCAAAAAGATGGCCCCAGCTTGGAAAAAGTACCTTTAGAAAACAGCAAAAGATGAAAAACAATTCTATGGAGAAGAAAATGAGAAGAGAAAACAGCGAGAAAGAAGGGTGCAGATGGAAAATGGAGAGACTGCAGTTCACATCGACCAAAACTAACTGAAACACACGGGAAATAAATCACCACCATCTCCCTCCCTCCGTCCTTCCCTCCCTCCCTTCGACAGTATAAGCCCACATCTGCATGTTCCTATGGAGCTGGCAGCCATATTTCACCCCAGAGGACGTCCCAACAGCACAGGGCTTTATGTGTGATATACATGAGGCCAGACGTTTCCTGGAAAGCACATTCAGCTCCTTCTCAGGTCACCCATGAGTCAAAATACTCACTGTTGCTATTGGTTGTGAATACACACTGTTATGGCCTTAGCATTTTTCCAACTTTTAGATGGTTTTCAGAGTTCATTTGCAGACAAAATGATGTATTCCAAAGCCACGGAGGTGACTAAATTGATATCATAATTGGGATTGATGAAAAAATCAAAAGTCTTCCGTGTACAACTCAAAAAGCCTACTTGCACAAGGAATCTATCAATTTCCCCGGTCTTGGAGTAATTTGTGGAAAAGGGAGAGAGAGAAGAAAAAGGGAAAAAAAAATATCTCTGAAGTTAAGTGAGCTAAGTAATTTCTACCATCTGCAGTGCACATTTCTGCCGCCTCGCTCGCCTCTAAATGTAAAGTGGCAAGGCAGAACACAGGGCCCGGCCACAAGACTCGGAGAATGACAGAGTGGAGAAGAGTGGTCCTCTCGAGGCAAAGGGGGTAGGGGAGGATGGGACAGCCCTGCTGGCAGACCTTCCGCGGGGCACAGAGGGGGGTTGCGGCCACCATGCGACTGATGTCCTGCCGTTCAGTTCATGCCAGAACCACCAGTAGACCATAGGCCGCTCCTGCCACCAAGTGTGGCTTTGCTTTGGATTTTCTGCACTACTAGGTTGCCCAAATGCCCTTCACCATACTTGACTTATGACAGTGGTGGGAGATAATCTTCCATCACTCCAATCACGCTTAATGCTGGCTGAACGAGCTTTCGATTATGATTATATTGAAGAGGCAGGCAACAGTAATGTTTAATTTAATACTTGGGAATCCTGGTGACTTTGTTCTTGTGAAGCCAACCACGTGTAGTGATTTAGGAGCACTTTCCTCTGCTAGTTTCCATTCATAAATTTGTAACCGTGGTATAGCACAGTTCGCTGAAAGAGGATATCTCATTTCCCTCATTAATTTACTCATTAACGACTTGAGTTTCTCTTCTCCTTAGGCTGGAGGTCCTCCTTCACTGCACTTGCTGACAACCTCAGCACACTTAGAGGACTTCAACCATGACAAATGCTGAACAGGAGGGGTCCAGTGACATGGAAACTGCCCCCTTCAAGATATTAACCCTTGCTTATTAGACCTTTGTTAATCCTTAATATCATTTTTCTGAACTGAAGAACCTCTCAACTCAGAAGGCTAGTACATAACAGAAATTATGGCCAAATGGCCAGTGCCATGGATGACCTGCAGTAATACCCCTTGTAGGATGACTCAAAAGATGCACACTGTGGGTATAAGCCTGTCACTTGTTTCAGGTGGCATCATGGCCTCTGCTGTCTGCGTTTTCCAAATTCCTGGGAAACAACAACCTCAGAGCTAGCAACCTACACACTGAAAATGACATACTGGCACTTGGTTTGCTAAATGTACAAATTTAAACAAGCTAGCATTTGCTTTTCCTTTTGTGGTTATTCAGATATTTTAATGCAAAGTCTCGCCTCCCCACGTGCAAATGCTCCACCTAGACAAGTTCCCCCAGACACTAATTTGCAGGGACACTTTTGGTGCATCTTAGTGTTCACTGAGCCCAGTATGATTGTGATAGGTTTGAAGAAAAACAAACAAGCCAGAGTGGTTTTCAGCACAATCCTGTGTTGAGCCAGACCTTTCTCTAATGCAGAGCATTACGGAGGTGAATCTGAGGTCTATCTATGTGAAACTATACCCCTTCTAAAATTACCTAGCCACATGGCCAGTGGCATGTCCTGTTTTGAAGTGGCTGTTGTGCCTTCAAACGAAATTTCATTTCCTTATTTAGACCTACATGCGACGCAACAAATAAACAAACTGAAGTTTCACAGTGTCTCTGTCATCACACTGGACATCAACAGTAGCGTGAAACAGCTAACCAGCTAGCTAACATTAGATAACTATGAACGTTATGTGATATGCACAAGTTAGCACAGTTAGTTGAGGCAACAAAATCCAAAATATAAAGTTTGTGCAGAAATATAGTTTGTTTTTATGGATTATATTGATGTTGAATTGACAAGAAGACTGTTGACATATGATGCCTTTTATCTAAGTTGTGTTTTTGTGGACAAAATGACTTAAAATGTCTACTTTCTTAAGTGTGATACATTTGTTCGACCTTGACAGCTGTTAGTTTTTGGTTTGATTAATGGCTTGTAGTCTCATAATGTGTTTGTTTGTATTGATTACTGATGGTTGCTGATCAGGCCAATTATCAGCTAATTGTACTAAAATAAATACATTTGTATCTACCAAAGGCCAAAGTGTCCTCCAAAAATCACCTAATTCCAGGCCTGCTAGTACAAACAGATGTTATGATCATGATCTTAGCAGATGTGTTAACATGCCAAAAATGTTTCCAGTGTCCTGCAATGAAGACCATATTGTCTCTGTTGTAGCTACATAGTAATATCAGCGTTGCATTATTGATCATTGTAGTAGGAGCAGGTTGCTGGATGTCTTATTCTGTGTTATTTTCTCAGCAGTGTTTGCCTTTCCTGTCTTTCAGTGTTGCGAGTGATCTGTCAGACTAATAGGAAGGTAGCAGGGCAAGTGCAATTACGTGTTGATACAGCAAGAACACAACAAGAAGCCTACTGTGTCACGAAGGGAAAAAGGTCTTAAGAATTTAATACACAGCATTTGCCCTCATGAAAAGCACCACAGGCCAAGTGGAAAGTAAAGTCGTGGTATTACAATTCCACTTTTGTTTGATTGGTTTGTTTGAGGATTTTTAAACCCACGGGAAACAGTCAGCCACTCAGCATGACTCCTTTTTGTGACTGTGTCTCTTTCTCCAGTCGTACTCGCTGTTCGGTTAGTTCCCCTCAGAGCCGCTCCCTGTTTCCATATTCTCCCTGTTCCCGCTCTCCAATCTGCTGTGGTCGGCGGAGCAGCACAGCCTGTTCAGTCTGTGTGCCTGTGCTCAAATGGCTTTTCTCTACACTGCACTTGCTATTATTCTTGTCTGTGTGTTTAAATGTTCAGAGAAATTGCCTTCGGTGTCTTATGTTTTGAAGAGGGTGACGGACTGAGTGTTGGAATTTGGCTCGACTGAATGTTTAGTCTTGTTAAGTTCTTTTGCATAGGTACAATTGTATTTCTGTTTAACTGCTAATTCAACAAAAGAATGTCTGTAAAAGTAAGGCCTCGCTATTAATCATAAAGAAAGAGAAAACCTCAAGCAGCCAGTGCCTGCCCACTTTCTCTTAACACCGAACCCACAGCAATTATTAATGTTTCTGTTGAGCAACAGCAGCATGTTCCTACATCCTGCTATTAGCGCACACCTTTTGACCTCCGGCTGCACCAGAACAAGAGAAAGTGCAGTCGCCATCAATCTCGTGTAAATTCCCCTCAGCTTCACCTGTTTATTTGCCCCGTGTGGAGGTGAATCTGGCGGCTGTCCCCTGGTACTCCACGCCAGAGAGGGGAGATGGAGTGCGTACTGCAGTATATCTCTGAGGCAGAGGCGCTGGCGGAGGATCGCAGCGGGGCTATAACTCATCAGCAGTGTGCGGGGGCCTGGCCAAGCATGTCTTAGATCACACTGCTCTCTTCCTGAGAGGCCTTAGATCCTGTGACTCAGCCTTCCTCTTCTCTGCTCAGCCTCTGGACACTGTTAATGCATGAAATACTCATGAACTCACACGCGTACTGTCATACACACACAGATGCATGCAAGCAAACACTCTCATATATTCAGGAGGTTGTCACTGAAGAGAGATGAGACAGTTTCTGTCACATTTTAAAAAGATGGTGTTATTAGGCCAAAAGCCACCTGGCTCTCATCTGGGATACAGTGGCTAGCAACCAAAAAGTGACCTCATCCCCATTATCCTCACTGCACTTCAGTCCTTTTGCACTTGAGGCCAAATTGCCACAGAAGAGTATTGTTTCTGTGGATTCAAATAATCAAAAGCCTTGAGGAATAATTGCTGGATTTTCTTTGAAGACCACTAGGAAGAGATTTGGCTGGAAACCATGAGCTATTGTGGTTGATATAAATTGGGTGAGTGGTATACCTTTGTTAGAGTCTCCTGATGATTGAAATAGGTCTAGGATAACAGGTGTAGAGTCTCCTACTACGCTGTGGTCTGGACACGGCCCTGGACCTCAGTGGTTAGAGTTGCGATTCCACCTTGTCTGCACCAGAAATATAGACACACACATACAGTCACATAGGCTGTAATCACACACATACACAGCTCTCAGTTTACAGAGAGAAGGAAACCAGTAGTGAATTAATTGCATATGAACACTTGGCACTTTTTCAAACCCCTTGCACTCTCATCTTACAAGTCAGCTATGCCTCAGCCAGGCTGCAGTGTTCACACTTCTCTTAAAAAGACAAGAAGTGAGAAGTGGCCTTGGGCCCTCAAATGTTGGTTAACCAACCCAGTTCCAAAAAGTAGGGACACTCTATGAAACAGAGTGCAATGATTTGCAAGTTCTTTTTGACCTATATTTAATTGAATGCAGCAAAGAGAGAACTGATGAAATTCATTGTTTTTTTGTAAATATATACTCTCTCTGAATTTGATGCCTGCAACATGTTCCAAAAAAGTTGGGACGGTGACATTTACCACTGTGTTACATCACCTTTTTCTTTTACCAACACTTAGTAAGTGTTAAGGAACTGAGGAAACTAATCTTTGTGTTTTAAATTCTTGCTTGATATATGACCTCAGTTGCTCACTAGTCTGGTGTCTCTGTTGTCATAATTTTTTTTAGTTCACCACACATTTTCAGTGGGAGACAGGTCTGAACTGCAGGAAGGCCAGTCTTGGTACCCGAACTCTTTTACCACAAGGCCACACTGTCATAATAAGTGCAGAATGTGTCTTGACATCGTCTAGCTGAAATAAGCAGGTGCCTCCCTGAAAAAGATGTCATCTGGATGGCAGCATATGTTGTTCCAAAGCCTGTATGTGTCTTTCAGCATTAATGGTATCGCAATGGTGTGTGTCACAGTTTTGACAGAGTGTTGATGTGGTGTGATGCACACTGAAATTGACTGTAGCGCCAGATGTATTCCACATAAAGCTTTATTCCACGCTTGGCTGGAACTTTGAGTGCTGAGAAGCATCAGATGTCATTCAGACTGGATCTGTTGTTTTGAAGAACACTCTGCTGTGTTCCACGATGATACAACATCATAGAGTAAAAGCTGAATGAACCATGAACCATATTCCGCCACATGGAAGGAAACAAGTTAGTCAGCCTGTAGAGTGAGAAAGTCACGGCTCCTCTTGCCACACTCCCACCAAATGAGTTTCCTTTCCGCTACATGTGGCAGCTTCAGTTGGTTACCCTGAGTGGAGTCTTCCTTTTGCAGTGGAAAAGAAGCTGACTTGACTTCAGGAGGAGCTCATATTATAAATGTGTGTATGTTTTGGAGAGTGATGGGATGAGTTTGTGTGATCCTGCAAGTGTACAAAGATGCCTTCTTGAATATAAACCATATGAGGGTAGTGCTTCGTCAGTCAGCTACACGGAACCCCCACCCCCCTTTTTTTTGCTCGTTCTGCCTCCAGCTGTAGCGTGTTTTTCTTGGCCTGTGTCTGCAAACGGAGGAGCAAATAGTTTTATGTAATGTACCATTGAAATGAAGCATGCATCTTGGCCTCTCTTTTCATGCACTCTTTTCATGCACTGTCTGCAGAGCAGAAGGGAAGCATGCAGCAGTTACTGTACTTGACTGGACTGTGGTCACTCAGTAGATCTGCAGTATATTGTATCACCCTGCAATATCATGTAAAATAACCATCAGACTCAACTTTTCACCTGTTGAAATTGAGTAAAGCTCTCAAGTTCTTAAATGTGAGTTTAAAAAAAAAATAGATCAATACAAGCTGGCTGATGAGCAACAAAAAGTTAAAGTAAATGGCAAAGATTTTTTGTGGTAATTTAGAAACAGTGTTCAGTTGCAAATGTAGGTGTGCTGCACACTGATGAAGCATTGATGCTCAGTGGCACACGAAGCTGATGTCCATGCCAGATCGTTCGCATATGCTTCCACATCATGTGGCTCATAGAGCAAGCGCAACAGAGACTTCCGCTGGCAGACTGGCCAACTTCCAGTGTAGCCCCTGCTTACTTCAATGGAGATACAGTGATTTACTTGTGCGGCTCTTCTAAACTTTCCAAATGTTATTGCACTGAATAGATCAAACTCTTATATTGAAACGAGTCATTTCGCTGGAGCTGTGACAATCAAAAAATGTAAATGTGATGTAAATGTGTCTTTCACAATGTAAGCTAATGGGAAAATGTATTATTGGGCTGCAGTACATCATGTGACATTGTCATTACACAATTTGGCCACTGTCAGACTCCCATCTCTTTCAAAGTGTGCAAATTCTCTAAATCAGCTGCTGTAGATGCTTGTGAAATTCAGAGGCTTGCCATACCAACACGTCCAGTGCGTGTTTTACCAAGAAAATGCACTGGATGCCTTTAGATTGTAAGTCGGGAACAGAGACTTGGAGCAGTCGACTTTTGACTTGCAGTGGATTGCAGCATTATATTTGTAGCAGCTAATCCAGTCTCAGCTATGCATTCTGTCAACATGCCACATGCATTCCAATAAGTTTCTCTTGCGTGTTTTAATTCAAACAGCACAGTTATTTTGTGCCTCAGATGTGGAATTGAAACTTTGATTTGCTTATTAGTGATAATCTTTCTCTTCTTAAGGTCACAACAGGTCAAGTAGTAATGTGTTAGACTGTTGTGTAAGATTTTCTGCTCACTGCTGATTCCAGTCAACTCATTAGTCTTGGAACATTCCCTCTATTAAGAAGTAAGACAATTAATAATAAGACTAAGTAGAATGTATGTTTATATGGAATTTGCTTCATGCCTACAGTACAGTGAGGACATCTGCACCATCAAAGTAAATTATTTAGAAAATATTGCTGCCAAATTATATGGAAACTGTTAATGGAGGACCAAAAACACTTCGTGTTGAACAAGACAGTGGAAAACCAGAGTGTTTCCAGTGTGCCCTCTTTTGATGCCTCACTCCAAGTGACAAATGAATTATGTTGATGCCCACATCTTGTAATTGTACAATTCGCTGCGCATGTGTTTCTCGTCCCATGCTGTGTGGAAAACTTTTGGTTGGTCTTACATTAATAATATGTAATGAAAACAAATACAATCCCGCTGTTGACTTTAATAGATTAACACAGTTTTCCACACCGTGTTTGATGTGACTTGAACAAAGTAATTACACAGTTTTCCCCCCAAGATTCGCGTGAGCACATAATTGGATTTTCCAGTGCATTCGTTTGACGGGTTATTGAAGTATATTTTCCTCTGTTGTGGGCATTAACGTACACCTCAAAGTCCTACAATGGTTTACCCATTGTTTTAACTTTAAAAACTGTTTTCCTATTTGTGAAACTCTCACTATAGCTCAGTGGGACTTATGGTTTCATGACAGCACATGTTGCCTATTAAATCTGCTGTACATCAGAATTCATCAAGCTGTGCTTGGAGTTATTTACCAAGTTCAAGTACCATATATATATATATCCCATTTGATCCAACTCTCTTGTTATTTTTCTCCTTTTAAGGTGTTCTTAGGGAGTCTCTTCAGATATAAAACAGAAACAAATCAACGTCTTGTGTGTTCTGGTGGAGGGGCTTTTGAGCTGTGTGGTCTGTGTCATGGAACTATTAAATAATTGCAGGGTTATCGGTCAATGGATTTATTTATCTGGTGAGAAAAAGCACCTTTCATCACACCGATCTTGTGACAATCTTTATCTTGCGACCTCAAGCTAAATTAACAACAGCCATCCACCTCCTGACTCGGGTTAAACGTTTCACAAGAACTCAGAACCATAACAAACATATTTAGGTTTTGTCCTCTGTTGGGATGTCAGATAATCCTTTACCCTCCACTGTCAGAGGGATATAGCCTGTCCGCAACATAGTTACTCTCTTTTGCACATTGTGACTGGTCCAAAAAAATATAAGTCTAAGGCTGAGTGCCTGCTCAAGGGCATCTCAGAGGTAGTTGTGGAGTGACAGACTACCTCATTCACCTTCAACACAGTTTCCCAGCTGGACTTAAGATTCAAATTGGTGTCAGGATGGAAAACACATGTAATGCTTTCCATGCACTCCAGCATTGTCAGGTTTATTTCTCCAGGTGCACTGTCCGATTGTGATGTCAAAACAATAGTAAAACATGAAAATCTTGTATAATGGGCATTTAAGTGTTGTTTGTTTTTCTGTAATCTCACATAGCAAGACGCCTGTCACACCTAGAGACACAAAGGTCTGGAGAAAATTTAACTTGTGGAGGGCTGGAAGCCGTGGCCTGCCATTTAATTGGTTGAGAGTTTGGAGAAACAGGTCCCAAAAGAAAATTACTTGCATATGAAGTAAGTAAATTTATTGGAGATTTTGCTTAATGACAGCTTACTGTCCTGAAGTTCTTCTCTAAACTAATGTTGGTGCTTGAATTTCTTCAAACCATTGTCAGGTTTTTACAGTGGGGGTCTGGCTGTGTCAGATTAGTTATTTACAGAGTAATATTGAAGAATGGTCAAGGCCAGCAAGTCAAGATTGTCAACCACAAATCACATGACAGTGTGATGCCAGAGAACACATGACAATCATACAGAATTACAAAACTGGCATTTTCAAATGCACCCACTTTGAAGAGTGTTTGTGAAAAGATCCATTGTTGGTGGTCTTAAACACTGTGTTAGTGTGGATGAAAGGCTGACTTTGAAAAACTACAAAGAAAAAAAAAGTACTTTAGTGTAGAGACAAAATGATGAGTCATTGAATCAATTAAAACAATTAGCAACAGATTTGATCATCTGTTAATTTTTACAGTCATTTTTAAAGGAGCAATATGTAGCAGTTATGCATGTAAAAATGAATACTGGGTACTAGGTACTAGGTTTTAATTAGGTTTTCTGACATTTTAATGGCGTATACAATATTATGCCGGTATTTTTGTAAAACTTTTTAAGACTCTTTTTAAGAGTAGCTCAACTCTACTCCACTGTACCCTATTACTCTCTTAATGTAGGCAGAGCTGATTGTGATAGCAATTTATGCTATGTCCTAAATTGCAGTTGGGAAACTTCACGCCATCACTTTACACATACTGCCATACCGACAGTTTCACTGCTCACTTTATTTTTGTGCTCAGTGCACGCTGTCACTCTCTGCAACAATAGCCGAGTAATTATTCTGCAGCTCCCTCTCTCGCACTTGCTAAAGTCACAAACTCTCTATGATATGCTACTGTGACCAGTCAGTAGCCTGCAGTGCTTGTTAGCTCACCTTTATCATCAGGACTTTTTCTTTTTTTTTTACTAGTTTGTCCGGTAACTTCATCCCTCACATGGATGTTTCTCAGCTCAGCTGCGCTGCCTTGTAGAGAGACTGGCCCCTGACAGACATGAGCTGTATACTACATTACATCATCTCATTTAATGAAATATAGTATATGTAAACATATCAGTTTAATATAAAGGGAAGTGTCTGTATTATGATGGTATTGAAAATCATACCATCTGGATTTCTTTACACCCTGGCATACCATAATACTTGGTTGTAATCCTGTTTAACTTATGATCTATGATCCAAACTCCATTAACATTTTGTTCAGTTTAACACTTATAAACTCATTCGGTGAAAAATTTGCCATAAATTTGAACTCTGATTTATGTAAAACGGGCAAACAAAACAGTTATTCTGATCCGTAATGGAAAGTGAGACACTGCAACAGCC
>JAJHUR010122603.1:0-44442 GCA_027495735.1 Lutjanus campechanus | reverse complement strand
CCTCAAGACACCCATGCAGGATATACTTGCATGTGAATAATTGTCTGATTTCAGCTCTTTATTTATTAGTCTTAAACTTTCCACACTGACAAGGTTACCACACAAATCCATTTCAAATTCTCGTGCATCAGATGCCATGGAGCAGCATTTGACTGATCTTGTGATTTGACTTAAAATATCTAGAAGTCCCAAGCTCTGATATAAGGTCACAGACTTGTCTTGAGTGCTCAGAACAACCACTACTCACATGCAAACCTTGACATTCATTTGGACCCTTTGTCAACATGGAGCAGTGAAATGAGATTCAGAAGATGGCTGACGTGAAGCGCGGGACTATCCCACATTTAACATTGTAAAAAAAAAAAAAGAAGTGGCCATCATTTGCAGAACTTAACACTAGTAATAGGAATATGTATGAAATATAAGAGATAAGATGGAAAACAAAAAGCGGAAAAAGTTACAGAGAGCTACACTGGCCTGGCTGATGGCAGCCAATATGACATCTATCACAGATATTAGTGTTTATGTTGACCAATAAGTGACGAGGTAAATGTTGAGTGAGGTCATTTGAATGGTGTCCCCATTACATATTACAAGTTTATTTTTTAACTCTGAAGTATATAAAATATATAAATAAAGATGCTTTTTAAAATTGTTTTGGCTTGCATTAAGATTTTTTTTTCTTCTCCACTCCCACCTACTTGTGGCGTCCAGTGCGTGTCCAAAAAACAAACAAACAAACCAAAAAAAAACAAAAAAACGCTTCAAAGACGACACAATGTAGCTTACCTGGTGTTAGATGACACAATATAGACTCACTTTTAGACTAGACACAGAATTTGAAAATGTAAGTAACTGTTGACTGTGTCTGTTGATCTTTACAAATCAGGACTCTGTCAAGTCTTGCTACTGTGAGTACAAAAATATTTTTAAATATTTTAATTGAAAAATCGAATTGACCCATTTAAAACTGAAAGTCAATCATGACATACCTAACATTTGCAGGGGTCTGTACCAAACATGTTTCCTTACATCTGGAGAGCAAGATTTGTAGGCCAGGGCATATCTGTAGCTCTAGTGTTTCCATTATAATGCTTTTGTAAAAAATTGTAAAAAAAAAAAAATATAAATAAATAAATAAATAAAATAAGAAAATTGTGGCTTCTGCAATTTGGATATTGCACTTTGTGTGTGCAAATGCTGTCTCCTTGGGTCAGCTGAGAAGTCCATATTCAAGTGACCTTTTAATGTTTTAAAACAAGTACCCTGTGAAAGTATGTAAGTGAAGTTCCCTAGCAGCTGTGTACATGATATAACATTAATGGTAAAAGACTGCAGCTAAAGCTAGCTTACATCTCAGCGAAAATTGGTTGAATGGTGAAATACAGCAGGTATGTCTGCATTATAGATGATATATACACCCATTAACGTAGGAAAAGGAAGTGCAGGGACTCTATTTGTGCATTGGACCTTTAGACAGGTCACTCAGCCTGATCAGCCGAACCGCGATGGTGGAAGAGAGCAGGGATGAGAGCTAAACTCACCCAGCTTAGATCTGAGACAGTGAGCCCGAGAGAGATGCAGTGGTATCTAACAAGTTTGGCTGGAGGTAACGTTCCTGCAGCTAATAAGCTAATTAGTTGGCCGATGTGCTAACCTCCACAGATTATGTTACAACAGATGAAGACATAGTTTAATCTGTTCGTCACTCGTGTGTTCGTGTGTTTCATTTTTGTGAGACTACAAACAAGGTGCCACCGTCCAGACTCTAGAAACGTTGAGAATTGCTCTTGAACGTGATTTCATGTGATCTCATGTGGAAGCTGATGTAAACAAACTGGAGACAGATGCGGTGCCACAGCTTGATGTAGTAATGCTTTGCAGTGAGAAAAAGTTTACCGTTGTTTGGCTGCGCCCTCAGCTGCTCAGCTGCTTTGTCTCATTGTAGTGTCTATTGTCTCTATCTGTCTGCTCTTTATCCTGTTCTTGGTTCTGACTTGGAGATAATTGCATGCAACAGGTTGGTTCTGGTTCTCAGCTTTGCATCTGCAGGTTTGCAAAACTGGACCTGTGAAGGACTGATGTAAATTACTTGTTCTTTGTGGCATCATTTCCTTTGTGTTGTGACTGAATAGATAAATCTATTTTGCATACTCCTTTTCCACAGATTTCCACTTTCTGTTAACCGTATTCCTTTTTGTTTTTGTATAAGTTTTACTTCACAACAGAGAAGGGAAGGGCATCAGGTGACCCTTAGTTGTCTAACATGATGTATTCTGATGGTTTTGTAGCTAACAGTACTTGGTTGTCAAAATTAGATGAGGTCTTGGTTTTCATATTCAAACAATAAACTGAGGTCATTAGTATTGATATACAAGGATTCAAGAATTTTTATTGTCATTTTCACTGTGCATTTACATACACAAGAGAACGAAATTTTGTTTCTCGATCAGTGACTGCAGTGCAATAAAAACATCAATAAAATAGTAAACATCATAATAAAATATAAGCATCATAATAAGCCAATAAATAGGAATAAAATCAGATAGAAACAGTCTATTCTCTCAAAGTGCATTCAGTCTCTTGACTTGACAGGTGACTAGCTGTCAAGGGTGAGTGTGGGTGTATATGTGGGGATGGGGGACAGTCCATTAATAAGTCTTACAGCCAGAAGCTATTCAGCTTCCTGCTAGTTTTGCAACTGATGCTGCTGTATCTTCTCCCTGATGGCAAAGGGGAGAAGATGTGGTGGGAGGGGTGGAGCAAGTCCATAATGGTGGAGGTGGCTCTACTGATGCAGCGCTGCTGGTATAGCTCCATCAGGCAGGGGAGTGGGGCACCAATGATTTTGCTGGCTGTCTTGACCAGTTTGTTAAGCTGCTTTTTGTCCTTCGTGCTGCAGCACCCGAACCAGGTGGTGAAGCCATAGGTCAGGATGGTTTCAACGGTGCCCCTGTAGAAGGTGATGAGGTGTGTGGTGGGGAGGCCTGTTTTCCTGAGTCTGCGGAGGGAGCTTGTAATGTTATTACAAGCAAATTTGAATCCAAATATATATAGTTATTATTATTATTTATTTATTTCTTCATGTTTTAATATTTGTAAAATAAATATTATTGGTTATGGTATCAGCCACAGCAAACAGATAATTATCAGTTATTTTTATCTGCCCTGAAATTCCAGGTGGGTGCATCTCCATAATTTACAATTATTGTCAACATTTAGTTTCAATTTAGGGAGTAGCAGGATATTGAGGTATGGAGGTCATACTGTTGAACGGACTCAGAGTATTGACTTTGACTCCAGAGTCTTGGGTTCACTTTCCATGTCACACTTGAGCATCTTACTCAAACACAAGACCGAGCTTCACCCTGCTGACTGTCTTGTGCTTGAGAAGAACGCTCATATCTACACAAATCTTACATTAAGATGAACCCAAGACGAGGGCCATATTTATTAATGGTGAATTAACTGAATGGTTGCTTTGGTTTTATGGTTTCTCTATGTCCTCTTTTTACTATATGCCTCTGTGTTTTCATGATTGAAAAGCATTTTAGAAAATTTTTCATCTTATGTCATGATTACATCTAAATCTCAAAAATTGCCAGAATTATGAAGGATTTGTCCTGGTACCACATGACTCTTTGTGAATGTTTTTACATAACCTTGGCTGTTTTAGCAATATCATTAATTTAATGATGAGTTACTGCAGATTGTTGTGTTTATCATAATATATAAAATAATGTTTTCTTCAATATTCAGTATTCATATGACAACATGCACTGGTGGTTTACTGATGAGAGAGGTGACACGATGTCAGCCAGCCGAGCACACCACATTTCAGCAAACCATTTCTGGTTCTCAGCTTTATTGGTGTGGGTGGTTTTCCAAAACTGGACTCCTGCAGGACTCTGCTTTAGGCACACTCATCACTCAGCCTTATGATTGTCATCATGTTGCCATGACATGAGTCACAGGAATTGAATTGTGCAGTGTTAATGGAATAAATGTAAAAATTATTTTAACATTTTTGAATACAAAAAGGGGTGACTAATTGGGTTTTTGGTTGGACTTTTAAGTGAATAAAAATCAAGACAACATACAGTAAGTCTGTCACAACTTAACAGATTTATTGAGGTGAACTTCTAGGTATTTAAAAATGAAGAACTTCTAGGTATTGAAAAATTAAATCACAGGATCAGTCAAATGCTGCTCCACAGCATTCACTGCAAGAGAATTTGAAATTGATTTCTCCTGCATGAGTGTCTTGAGGCTCCTGTGATGCTGTAGCCTGAGGCCCTCACATCAGGCTTTAAAAGCCAGACAACGTCCTTTCTGAGACCACTGAGCCAACAGCGTACCACTGAGCCTGTTTCATTGTATCCAGCAGTATCTTTCACTGAAAGACTTAAGAGCTAGAATGGAGTATCAGCATGCTTCAGAGATGAACAGTGTGGTTGCTGAGTATCTGAATAGGTGCATCGAGTCTAAACATAATGGTTTATGCAGAGAAGAGAAGGACTCCAAAGACTCTGCAAATGCAGATAAGCTGTCTCACATTGAGAAGTCTTATACCACCATACTAAGTGAACTTGGAGAGGACGTTGACCGGGAGGGACTTCTGCGTACACCACTACGTGCGGCCAAAGCCATGCAGTTCCTCACTAAAGGCTACAAAGAAACAACTCAAGGTGAGGATAGACTTTTTTTTTTTTTCCATCTTATTGATGACAAAGCTTTCAGTAGGGCTAAACTTGATGGTATTAATATATTCATTATATATTTTTTAAATAAGTTGAAAATACAGTACATTCTATGTGCACTTTTCAGGAAGGGTAAATGATACTTCAATATGACTGTAATGAGTGCCCCACAGTCTGAGCACTGACCGTCTCACAGTCACAGTTGAAAATGTCTGGTCTGGTTTTGCTATTCATTATATTATGCTAAGTGCTAAATCCTGCCTGATGTACACATGATCTTTCATTTAGTCATTTCATCCTTTGCTTCAGTGTATATACAGAATGCTAAACTAATGTTTAATCTTCTTGCAGATATCTTGAATGATGCCATCTTTGATGAAAACCATGAAGAGATGGTGATTGTCAAGGACATTGATTTGTTCTCTCTCTGTGAACATCACCTGGTGCCTTTCTTTGGCAAGGTAATATAATAAAGTTGTTCAGAGTACTAAAAAAAAGTAATTTATCTATTAATTAAATTTACAAGCAGCAGATACTGTACATTAACATACACTATGTGATGATGATGATGATGATGATAATATTGTTTCAATGTTTCAGGCTCACATAGCCTACCTCCCAAACAAGAAAGTGGTTGGCCTTAGCAAGCTTGCAAGGTGGGTGATTAAAACACTCAAGCACACAAACATGCACACATCCTTAAACACACATAGACGTTAATGTCATTCTCATGATTTTCTTTCAGAATTGTTGAGATCTATAGCAGGAGGCTTCAAGGTAAATCACTGCTGACCATATTTCTCTTTGTTCATATTATTATTATTGTTTTAATATCTCTGTTTCACATAATATCTTACTTTCTCCACAGTCCAGGAGCGTCTAACCAAACAGATTGCTTCAGCCATCTCTGAGGCGTTGGAGCCTGCTGGAGTGGCAGTGGTCATTGAGGCTGTGTGAGTATTCAGCTTTTGTTTCATCAACAGGAGACATTAAATATTCTGATATTTATCATAATTGTATTTATATTATTATAATGAAAATGGCAGAGCTCCATGTAATAAATGGATTCTGTGTAAATAATCACTGTTCTACTGTTTTCTGGTAATTGAAACAATGTTGTTTGTGTATTTCAGCCACATGTGTATGGTGATGAGAGGTGTGCAGAAGATGAATGCCAGTACTGTTACAAGTGTTATGTTGGGAACATTTCATGATGATCCCAAGACCAGAAAGGAGTTCCTTGATCTCACACTGAGGAAGTGAAAAGTTTGTACCTCAGCACACAGATCAACAGAGGGAATAGCACTGTGTTTTAATCACTTTTTTTTAACTTCTCCATGTGCATCTATCAGTTTTATTTTCAGTGGTTCGGGTTGGTGGTTTTCTTACTCAAGCTGATATTTTTGTTTGCGTTAAGGGGACAGTTCACCCCAAAATCCAATTCCTATGGACTATGTTGTGCTGCTTATCCATCTAGCTTGTTTTGGTTTGAGTTGCAGAGTTTTAGAGATGTTGGCTGTAGAGATGTCTGCTTTCTCTTGAATATAATGGCATTTGGCTTGTGGTGCTCAAAGTGCCAAAAAAAAATAAATAAATTAAATTAAAAAAACATTGAAAAAATCAAAACCAACATCTCTTTCCAAAAATTATGACCCGGTTACTCAAGATAATCCACACTGTTGTGAGCAGTTTCATATAGGAACTACTTTGTTTGTAGTAGAAAGAAAGTAGTTCCGGTAGATTCTATTGTAGAGAGAAAGATGTTCCAGTAGAGGAAAGTAGCTCCTACGTGAAACTGCTCACAACAAGCTCATGATGCTTTTAGGACCGCAAGCTGAGTGCTATCTAGTCCTATTATATTTGAGAAAGGCGAATATCTCTTCGGCCAGTATCTCAAAAACTCACACCAAAACAATCTAAATGGATTAGCAGCACTACAAGCCAGAGGAAAAATATGTAATCTTGATTTTGGGGTGAACTGTCTGTTTAAGCTCTGTTAGGCAGCTGAAATATCAGATACAAGCAATGTGCCACCAAGAAACACTGGAATGTGAAATTCATAACTGAAAGTAATATTTATTCATGAATTCAGTGGCTACAATGTGCTACACATTGCATATGTGTACAGATGTTAAAAAATAAAGATAAAGCTGACTCTTATTTTTCTGAATATGTAGTCTTATTTTTTTATATTAAAGAAATTATGCTGTTGTGTGAAATTTTTATGGTATCATACAATGATAACACATGATCCTATGTGTGTTCACAATTATAGAGGAGAGAGGAGGCTCCTCACATTTGTCCTAAACACCTGCTAAACAAATAGCACGCTATGTAAAATTATGAGATTTCAACACCATCCCACAAACAACTATGGTTGCTTCTCTCTTATGCAGCCAAACTTAAAAAAGCCTCTACCCATATTATATTTAAATACTCAAGACCAACCAATCTGTCAAATAAAGTAAGGTTTTAATGTCTATATCTTTATTAATTGAAAGCTGTTAATGTGCTATTATGTCTCTAAGTGGCTATTCATATTTAAATGCATCATCCAGTGAGACCTTTAACCAACAGTATCTCTCCCTCATGGTAATGTGTCTTGACTACACATCACACTGACATTTACCATCGACACGAAGGCAACAGCTGTAGCCTGTGTAAGTGGTAGATGTGAGAGGAATAAAAGTTTCAGAACGACAGACAAAAACCATCTCTGTAGCCAGAGTAATCCCCACATTGCAGCTGTGCATGTGGCATGTGCACAGTGGAACCGCTGGCTTTTCATACTGGGCCCATATTAAACCATTCACTTCATGTTGGCTACAGCAACTACATCTACAAAAGTGGCATCTTGCCTTTATTTAGTTTTTTGCGGCTCTCACAAAATATAGACAATGAGCATGATCTGTAGATAGTCATATCAAGATCATACAAATAACATAAGACCTTTCTCTTCAGTTTCAATGTCTGTACATATATATATGTACATACTGTATATATGGAGACAGACAGTATGGTGCACAATCTTAATATCTCTAAACAAGGTTAAACAAAATCTGTTTGCCACAGAGATTCAGTGGTTGTATGAGCTCATAAATCATATTCCTGTTAAATAATTAGGCAGTAAAAAAAAAAAAAAAGTCTTGTGCCAAAAGAAAAAAAGACCTGCAGCTATAGCCCAATATCCAGGCCCTAATCAGCCCCTAGGCTGACGCTGAGACGCAACTGCTCTCAACATAAAAGTGGCTTAACTGGATGATAAATCTGTAGCACATGCAGTGCAGTCAAACATGGTAGTCAGTGATGTATTGTGTATTGTGTATTTATAGGTCAAGTGATACCCTTCCCATTCAATTTGATATAATGCCTAAACAAATCAGCAACCTATAACCTGATATTGTGACTCATAAGTCCAGCAACACAGAAATCCACTGAGGCAACAGAAAACGTTAATCCAAATGGGTCTTACATAAAAGTGATGTAAACATGAACGCTTCAATAATTATAGTCCAGTGGCACTTTGAATTACTGGTTTACTCATCTTTTTGTTTTTCTGAAGACCTCTCCGTCAATTTAAAAAAGGATTTATTGTCTTCTCTATTAATTAACTTTCTTATTGTCTGTATTTTCAGATGAAGGGTCTTCAGATGTCAAGTCAATTGTTCCATGTGTCCCTCTCTTCAGCCCAGGTAGGAAAGCAGTGTTATTAATTCACAACAAGTTTGCTTACCATTATGTTAACTTGCTGGTCAGTGACTTTGGATTGCTAATGCTCCACAGGCTGGATAGGTGGTATAACAATGTAGAAAATCCACAGCGTGTGTGCTTGACTCTGCAGTGCATAAGAGCATCTTGTCTGGACGAGACAGTCGTGACGTCCACCTTAGTTCAGCTGTTTATCATTTAAAATATTTGTGCAGAAACAATTACTTTCCATCAACTTTTATGTAAATATGTTTATTTCAGACATGAATATATATAATATATATGTATATATTTATATGAACATACAATGCACAGACAGTGCAGATTATGAAAGTGAAGAGGTTCACAGATCAGTTAAGGCAGGACAGAAAGGGAAAACTACAGGGCAACACACAGGGGCTGAGTCGTGTCACTTGATGTTTGTAGTACACAGTGGATATGCAGACAGAAGTAGTCAAAGTAGAGTAGCCCAGATGGGCCAAACCAGGGAGCCAATGATAGATTTTCTGTTGCTTTGATACTGGGATTTACTATAAAACAATGAAGTATCTCAACACATATTGTGTCAGTGTGTGGGGTTGCATTGAAAATAGGGGTGCAGATTTCTGACATGCATCACACTGTGTACCACCAGTGTGTGTTGCCTTTGACAGTAAAATATTAGTGGAGTGCAAATAATAAATGTAAGATCTCATCTCCTGACACAGAAAAAACACACACTGGAGACCTCACTTAGACATGCTAGGAGCTCATATTAGTCAAGTATATAATATAACCATTCACGACTTTTATGGAAAAATAATATTCTCATATTAACAACACTTATAAATGCAGAACATATGGCAATATATAAATACATATATATTTAAGTAAATTCCAGTGGAGCTTTTTACAGCTCATATCCAGTTGTGTTTGCCGGTCTGCCCGCATGCATGATCATGTCAGTCTGTTGGCCAGGGCTTGTGGGGGCTGGTGGGGCTCCTCGGCTGGGCCTTTGGACTCCCCTGAAAGTGACAATGTGAAGAACAGGGTGGACTTTAAAATTATATTAAAATAACCCATTATCCTGCAAATGATTATTTTTTGAATCTTTAATATATGATCATATAAAAGATAGAATCAGAGGGATTTGTCTGTCCTGTTTATAAAGGCAACAGAGAGTTAGTTGATTGTTGACTCATTCCCAGGACATTATATACCAACATTTAAAAACTAGTGGGTTAAATATAAATAAGGAAATACATGCAGAGAGCAGGATCTCTGCATGTACCACCATAGCCAGGCTATATGTGTCCGTACATTTTTAGATGCATATTCGGCCCTAAACCAAAGTAACTTCTTTATCACTGTTATTGGTACTGTGTGGTCATTTAAAGGAGTAATATATAATAACTGTGCATGCAGAAATGAGTGCAGCTGTCCAAATAGCGAGTTGGAGCCATAGACGGTAAATTAAATAAGCTGACATCCGTTTAATATATGATCTATGGTTGAAGCGAGTCATTGTTGTCTGCCCATTATCCTGAAAAAACAAAAGCCCACTGCTATGAAAGTACATACTCTGGACTTTAAGTGACTGCCTGTCTCACTGCCTGTTAGACTCCATCAACATATTGCTCAATTTAACTGTTGGAAACATCTATTCCTTCTACAAGATTATTAATGAGTTCTTATGACTCAAGCAAGTACAGTATTTCAACTTAACGTTTCCTTGATCTCTGATGCCACATTAATATTATGATTTATTGAGTAAATATATTACAGATTTCTCCTTCATATGCGTACTTAAATTGCATTTAAATTGTAGTTTTGGACTAATTTAATGGAAATGTTTTAGTTATATAGTAAAATATTCAGTTTTCTGACCTCTAACAGAAAATACAGTTCATAGGAGCTTGGTAAGACCAGTAGGGGGCAGCAGTGCACCTTCAGTCAGAGCTGCCCACACCCAAACTAAAGCTTGGAGTGCTGCCGTGGAACTGATCCTACCCACTTTAAATACAAGAGCCATTGCTCACTGTACAGTTATGTTATGAGTGTGACCTGCACCGACTTCAGCCTGCTTGCATGCCACTTCTCAGTGGATCTAAAGCTGGTGGCTTTCAAATCTTTCAGATTATGACCCCAAAATTGGACAAAACACTGCCATCTGAAAAAATAAACTCCAAATGTCGAAGTTCATGATGTTTATTCTGTCTTTCCAGGCTGTTAAAGGTGAAAAAACAGAGCCAAACAGACTGCATTAAAACTGATGGTGAACTTGCTATAAGGTAGGCCAAATTTTGAGACTCTACCTAAATCTGTAACTTTTGTTTCTTTTACATGTGTCCTTTTACAAGTTATAGTGTAAAAAAATAGGTAATATGATAGTTATATGCTGTCATTATATCTGACAAATTCACATATGACTACCCCATCTCCACAAAGGAGGAGGTGGGTGGGAGGGTGAACTCACCACAGCAGTCTGGGTCTTAGCATAATTCATATGGGCGTAGAGCAGCACAGCTGTGTCGTTGTGAGACGCCTCCAGTGCGATGGACAGAGCATTACTGCCATCCTACAGACAGAGGAGAGGGAGAAACAGTAAAAGGGTGTTCATTGACCCTTCAAACACCAGAGAAAGTTTGAAACTAGAACAGAGTGCTTCACAGTTTGACATGGACCAGGTGATAATTATTACATACGGTTGAGTTGATCCTTTTTCCAGCTGTTTCAACAGGCTCTGTACTACAAGACTACAGTATACCCCTGTCTGGATGTGTGACATCACTCTTGTGATGGATGTTATGGTAACTCGTCCATTCCCACAAGTCACTATCGTACATCCTTGATCGGCTGGTAAACAACCAGAACATCCATCTGTCCAATCTGCTTCACAATTAACTGTGCAGTCCTCGAGTTCTCAGCAAAACTCCCGCCAAGTGTGAAGTTGATCTTATGAACAGTTCTTGAGATATGCAAACGACAATCATACACACATACAGAAAGACAGAGATTCCCTCCTTTACAGTAAAATAAATTCACTCAACTTCAACATTGTTTTTGGCTCTTCCACTCTTTGCCCACTGTAGCTATAACTTACTGGGAAACCGTAGCCCTTCAGAATGAAAGATCTATGTAACATTAGAGACTTTAACCTGACTGTGGTGTAGCTAAGAGGCAACAACTGTTCAGAATGTTTTATGCATGCTAAGACATGGACCTAATTAAACAATATTCAGCTAACTCAACAGAAAAAAATGTATTTATTGAAAACCTAAACCTCTAGTTAAAAGAATGCATGAAATAATGATAGTATAACTTCACTGTGTCATACAGTCATGGTTTGTCATGCTGCTCTGTGTGTTTCAGACAACAAGGGAAGGTTTTGGGGGCTTTCCCAAATGTCCACCCCCCCACCCCCACCCCAGTCCACCTCTTGGTCCAGCTGTGCTTCACTGAAACACAATCCAGGGGCTGCTTGCACTGAATGGCCAACTCATTCTGGCACAGATGTGAATGCTCAAATATCTGTCTGCCTGGATTCTCTTCAAACATCCAGACCAATCCTCTGTAAAATCACTTTAAAGCACACGGCTGTGCAGATTAACCAAAAAAAAAAAAAATCTGCTGTTTGAGGAAAGAAAATGTTCCCACTGAAATCCCACCTTTGCCTATGAACGATGAAGAATTATTGCTGACTTGTGCATGGGCCATGGGGTGAAGTATGCAGTGGACTCATGCAAGAGCCTGCAAGGCATTGTGTCTGAAATCTGCAAGTCTGTGGTTGTGAACAGAGGAGTTGTGGCTTTTTAATTCATCCCCCCAGGGTCTTGTGAGTAGCCCAGTGATTGTGTTTCCTGTAAACAGCACTGATTTGAGTAGACGGCAGATGAAACTAATCTGATCTTGGCTCTTAACCTCTCAGCCTATCTTGCTAACGAAGGAAAACACGAAAGAAGAGAGGGAGAGAGAGAGGTGACAAGGAGAGGAAACTGCATAGACCAATTTCCCATGAGGCGCCGTTTCCTGAGCACAGATTAAGCTGAATCCCAGACGAGAACATGCAGGGATGTTTTCAGCAGTCTGTTGGCTTGATCTGTAAGCCCTGGGTAAGTTACTGAAAGTTTCTCCTAAATAAGCACATCAGCTGAATAAATGCCTTACATTATCAACAATGGATATGTCGCAGCCAGGCTGTTCCAGGAGCAGTTTGACAATCTCAGCACGACCGTGTTCACTAGCACACATCAGAGCTGTGGATCCCTCATCGTCTTGCACGTTAACGTCAGCACCACACTCCAGCAGCGCCCGCACCATCTCCTGCCGACCATGGCTAACAGCTAGCATTAGTGCTGTCTGGCCCGCCTGCAAAGGAATTATAGAATTATAAATGTTATTCTGTCATATTTCGTTATTTATTAAGTGATGAGAACATTTTGTTACATTTACAGCTTGAGAAACAAAAAGGGGAACTTCTTTTTTCTTCAAAATGTGGTCACGTCACTGTACAGAAAATGGTCTGCGATCCAGTCACACCTCTGAAGGTGGTCACAATCTGTCCTGATTGAATTTAGATCCCAATCACAACATGCATTTTCCCTTACCCAGATAGGGTGTAGAGATGTCTGCTTTCTCTTCAATATAATGGCGTCTGTAGCTCAAAGAAAGAACTACTGTCTTTTTACAGTACAATTAGTCAGAACTACTGTAGAATCGACGGGAACTCCTTTCTTTCAACTAGAAAGTAAACTACTTTCATGATACTAGATTGGCTTTAAATTTCTAATATCGAGTCACTAATTCAAGGGAAAAATCAAACAAGTACTTTGGCAAATATCATTCAGTGCATAACTTCAATCCAAATGCTAACTTAAAACACAGCAGAAAATAGTATGTCTTAAATTCCTGACTCTAAAATTGCATTGCATGCCTCGTGTTGTTACCCACGGCAACAATAACAAGCGCCAGTAATTGGATTTATAGCCAGTGATGCTATAAATTCAGAGTCCTATGACTTGGCAGTGTGAGAGACTGTCAGGCGCCGTGTCCAAACACATACACTACACAATCTGATCAGATGAAGCACAGAGATAAAAGCACGCAACAAGTCAACAGATTCACACAAATGACTCGAGTGTCAAGTAAGGCAACACATTCCCAAACCCAATCCAACCCATAACCAATTGGCTCTGAATGTAGTGCTTCATTACAAGACTTACCCTGCTGAAATAAACAGGGAACAACAAACACCATTATACCCATTTCTTTACCTTCACTCAAACTAGCAATAGGAATCGAGTAGACATTCATTTAAAACAGTCTGTTTTGACTGATCTGTAAAGTAAATTATTTTTACTTAAAGTTTTCATTGAAACAAAAACGTTTGCAACACACACAGACTAAACCAACAGGGAAAAACCCAAGTTTAGATCTGGCAAAGGAATGCTGCAACAACTCCATCTAGCCAATGCAATGCTATTAACAGATCAAATTAGTGACTCATTCACCTCAATTACAATGTTTTCTAATTTTCCTGTCATATGTAAAACTGACCCTATATTTGGTTTTATATTGCATTTTCCATGTTAACAGTTTAATGTGTCCAAATTAGATTTAATTCATTGAACAAAGTCAGCTGAGCCAGGATCGAGTCCTTAAGTGAGAAAATGCTTCTGGCTGATGGAGCCGACTACAGATCCACAGTAACTCTTTGTGTTCTTTTTTTGCACACGTGTTGGTCACTCACATTTCTCAGGTGATTATTTTTTTTAAATAGAGAACTGTATGTTTGCATATCAAATTAAGTCATCACTAGTGGCGCAAGTATTTTTTACATTTTACAGTATGAGAACAAATTGTCCTAATCCAATGTTGAAACTGGTGCGTGATTGTTCAGAATACAACATGAACAAAACGTGAATGTTCTGACTAATCTCATTTGTTGTAAATTCTTACATGCCAAAAATGACACGCTTCTGACAGGAGTGACTGCAGTAAAATGGGAACAAGAGGTCTGAGAACTGATTCAGACTTGCCTGGCTGGCCTTGGCATTGACGTTGCCCTGACCAAAGAGCTTCTTGACCACAGCCATGTCCTCCTCCTCCTTCACAGTAGAGAGAGCAGCCAGCATGATGGCCGTGTAGCCCGCCTTGTTCTGCTTATCCACACTGCACACACCTGTGGGCACAGTTTTTTTAAACATGTATGTAGGCATATACACAAGTGCGCAGATATACTAAACCCACTGCACTTTATATAAAGTCAACCGGGTTGTATTTTTTAAGGTAATTTATCTTTGTATTTCTTTCACACCTCAATACACTACATATAAAACTACTTAAACTGTAGTGTGGATTATTCCTTTAACTAACCTGTGTCCAGTAGCAGCCCCACCACACCGAAGTTGGAGTGGGAGACACTGTAGTGGAGAGCCGTGTTACCATTGCCATCAGTCATGTTGACTACGTGCTCCAGCAGCACCGATGACACCTCAGAGAACGCCATCAGGTAGTCTGAGACACGTGAAGGCTGAGCCATCTTGGCGCTAGAGATGCGGAACCACTCGAGCTGGACAGTGTGGGTGCTGGAGAGCTGAAGGTGAGGGTGGGAAGTCATATATTATCCACAAGTATACATTGCAAACAAATGAGCAAAACAGTACCTGGAATATACAGTATCTATCCCTGCATATAAACAGTAATTAAGTTTGTTACAAGTGCTAATTTCTCAGACACAATTTTTCATTGTTTGTTTAAATGAAAACACTGGTGTATAAAGTGTATTTTTGCTAAACAGTAGCTGTGTTTTCCCCCCAAAGTAGCATCAGTCTTTAGTCCAGGGAACTTATTTTCATGGGAATTAAAAGATTCCTTCGGCCCATTGTTGTGTGCATTTTCAACACAGCGTAAAGACCCATGAAGATTAGGCAAATTAGTGCACTCATATGAAAAAGCAACGCGTTTTTACATATTATTCTGTCATACAACTATGCAACAACGATCATTATTGGTCCATGTCGTTTGTTTTCTTCTGTAACTTTCTTGCTGATGGGTTGAAACACAAATAATGAACAAACAAACAAACAAACAAAAGATTTCAGCAGCAGATTTTTAAAAATGGTTGTCAAAATGAAATGTGAGTACTTGGCCAGTCAGAAATGGTCAGCACTGCAGTGGCCTTGTAGCTCTGTTGGTTTGCCCTATGTTCTGAGGCTGCGAGTCCTCTGCAGTGGCCATGGGTTCAATGCCCACATGCGACCCTTTGCTGCATGTCGTCCCCTCACTCTGTCTCTACTGTCCTCACTTCAGCTGTCCTATCTTATCAAGGCATAAAAAGCCAAAAAGTATTTTGTTCTTAAAAACAGTTCAGTGCTGTAAGCACCACCCCCAAAGTTCCTGTACTTTTGGACATTTTGGGGAGTAAAATAGTTACTATAAACCTCTCCACTGGAAATGCCGTTCCTCCAAAGGTTTCTACTCCCTTTGGAAAGTTCCTGCAGTACAACATGGCTAGTATTAGTTTATATCAGCCTGACATTCCACCAAATGTCAAGGGAAGTCTTTAATAGCGTCTGTTGTTGAAGCCAACAATGATCCAGTTCCCGAGCCTTTTCTAAGTCTAGACTCCTCTGTTATTGTAACATGGAGCTCCTATTGTTTGTGATTAACGTTTGCAGCAGGTGCCAAAAATATCCCTAAAATACAGTCCTACAGCATTCATCAAGTTTAAGTAATTATGATTTTGCATTATTCCAGTCATAAAGTGGTGAGGTTAAATGTGTAACTGTGATAAAATAGTTTGAAGAAGCATGCAGGAACGCACCACTTCCTTACTCTTCAGAGTTTTGATGTCATCGTTCAGGTGGTTTTTCAGGATGAGGCACGCTTCACGCATCTTTGAGCTCAGCTCAAACCTGTAACAAACAAAACAATTTACTGATTTCTGTACATTGTTTCTCCTCTGTATTATAACTGTATGTGCATTTTACAATATGCAGTGTACATTTATACAATGTATGTATATTTACATGATGAAGACTTTCTTTGTCATGTGACATGATTTGTTAGCCTTCACAATCACAGCACCACACTAGGCTATTAACCCCTTTTCCTGAAATTGCATTCATCAATACTGCAACTAGAAACAACATACTTCTCTTTCACAGCATCGGATGAATAATTTGTAGCTCTCAGCGTTTCCTCATCAGTGTCACTCTCATCCAGGTTGATGTTTCGCTCTTCCTCAGATGTTTCTTCCTCCAGAACTGCCTCATCCTCCTCTGTGCTGTCCAAGCACTCGCCTTCTCCACTTTCTGCAGAAGAACTCCCATCTTCATCCTCATCTTCCTCCTCCTCTTCTTCTTCACTGGATGTAGATTCATACCTGGAAAACACAAATATTTGCTGAAATACAAATCGCCTTGTGCTGTTCACATTTTGGGCACAAGGAAAAAGGCTTTTGTTCCATACTCAAACCTGTGATCTTGTCAAAGTGTTATTTCCATCCTCTAGACCATCTGCTGCCCTCATTTTATTTTTACTGGGGTAAAAAATAATATTAGGTTTCATGTTACCTACCCTCCATTTAGAATGCCAACAAACTGCAGGCTCTTCTTGCCAGCAGTGCGATTCTCGCCTGAGTTACTCCCATCCTTCCTCTTCATGATTGATTTCAGCATACCTGTTACCATAAAGGAAGCAGATGGATCAAACAATAGTTCAAACAGCGTACACCAGAGAAACACATTCCTCGTACATGACATGTCGTGTAAACAAAATAGTGTTGTTGGACTATTGTGCCATATCTTTAAATGACTTAATTTTTGTCTTCCTATTGAAACTGCTTTATAAAACCAATTTGTCAAATGTCTTTTAAAAAGTTGTATTCCCACTCATTTTTCAGTGGAAAATATTTCATACATCAGTGGGTAGGAATTTTCTAGAATTTAAGAATAATTTCAAGGAAGCTTCATAGAAGAACGATGTAACTAACTGTACTGAATTTTAAAAAAATCAATTGGAACACACATTTACTGGTGCCAACAGGCAAGCATACAATTAAGCATACAAGTCTCAGTTTAAAAAAGGAAATGTCAAACCTGGTACCACATTACAATGTCTTTACTTACACTTTGTGCACAGGTTCATAACAAATTTCAAATAAGGTCCTATATACTGTCTCCTCATTAAACGTATTGTGTTTTCTCTCTACCATGTACACCTAAATGCCCCAGAAAGCACATACAAATGATGTTTTTGCACCTTTGTTATAAAGACAAATAATTAAACATTTCAGGGTTTTCACTAGTGTGTCACAAGCCCAGCAGCCCTAAGTTGGCTCCTTGTCAGGCCTAGGCATCGGGGAGTCAAATGTGTGATAAAAGTAGTTATAAGAAAGGAGTTGCGTGCATTAAAGATTGTGGAGTCTTGAGAGCATAAGAGAGACGTCTCAGGACCGAAGCCAAATTCCTGTGTCTTGTTTGCTGATGAAGGGAAATAGCTCCTTCGTTAAGTTAAAACCTTGTTAAAGACATATACCTTAAGCTCTCACCTGTCTTGGTGTTGGTGGTTGCAGTCTTCGCTTCTTCGTCTTCCTCTTTCTTCTCAGCCGTACTGACCACTTCCTCTTCTGGTGAAACCTTGTATTCAGCAATGGTCAACTGCCTCTTCTTTGGTACTTTCTGCTCCTCCATCTTTTCCTCAAACAAGTTCTCCCATTGGCTCCCAGTGCTGACCACTGCAATAGGAGCTGGTTCTGCTTTTTCCACTAAAGCATCAGTTTGGGTGCTTTGTTCAATCAACCCTGCTGTTAAACTCTCACCTACACATGCATCGGTCAACTCAGGACAACACAGAATTGCTGCATGCTTTAATGATGGAGTCAGTGTCTCTACATGTGCATCGGTCATGTCTGGTTTTACAAGAACGCCCTTCTCAAAAGTGACTTTGGAGGTTTTCTCCTCCATCTGGGCTTTAAAGATCACCAGGTCTTTGTCAGCCATACTCAACCGGTCCTCTAGAGCCACAATGGACTCTTGCTGGAATTTAATGGTGTCCTGTAAGGTGTCAATCTCCCGCTGTGCTTCGCTCGTCAGGCCAAGTAATGACTCCATGACCCAAACCTCAGCGTCCTCTGTCTCCACACTGGCCTGTATGCCCTCCTCATGAACTGGAGGGGCCTCTGTTCCAGTGCCTTTTTCACAAACATTCACCCTAGTGCCCTCAGAAGCGTCTTTCACACCCTGACTGTAGTAGAAAACAACAGAGTCCATTGGCACATCAGCCCCAACAGCAACTGATTTCTTCTCAACAGACACTGGAGCTTTTACTAAAACTTTTGATGAAGGTTCTGTCACTTTCGGTTCCTTCCCCTCAAATTTCTCAGTCAGCCTTTTCAGCTCACCAGATTTTCCGAGACCTTTATGTCCAGGTGAGGTTGGTGTAGTCAATCGACACTGGACAATGTGATCAGTCTGAAGTGTCTCTGTGGTTTGAGTAGAGGACTCTGCTGATGGTTGCTTCTGCTGCGCCATCTCTATGGCTACCTTCTTCTCCTGCAGGGCCAAGAGGAGCATGTCTTTCTCTGCACGAAGCTTTGCCACCTCTCTCTCAAGCGCAGGAACACCCTTAACTCTCTCTTCCATCTCCTTTAGCTGTTTTAAGGCTGTAGCCATCTGCTCTCTAACTGTCTGCAGCTGGCTGGGTGGGACTGGAGTCATTGTGGTGCCAGCAGCTGGAGTGCTGAGCCCAGAAGTCTGAGGACTGGGTTTGGTCCAGTTACTCTGCAGAAGCTGACTAGATGGAGAGGCTAAGAGCTGTTTAGGAGGATCTGCAAGCTGGAATCGACCACCATTCTGGTGCTGATGGGTTTGTTCCTGTTGTAGCCGTCGGCTGGTTTCCAGAAGAGTCCGCTCAACACGGGGGTTGCGCTGCGGTGGAGGGGGTGGCACTTTGGGTCCGGCAGACAGCGGAGGAACACTTACGAGGGTCACAGGGGAAAGAGACAGCCCTTCACATGGTGCTGACCCAAGGCGGTTGCGAGGTGGCGGCGGTGGAGGAGCTCTGCCATCCTCACTAGCCGGAGAGGCCAGAGACTCTGTGGATGTCCAGCCACTGGTACGTCCCCCCACACCTGGACTCCTCTGGGAGAGTTTGACCCCTCGGCCAGAGCGCCGGGAACTGAGAGGTGCCCGACGAATATTGTGCCCACTTTCAATCTCCTCTACATATTTGAGGAAGTCCAGATCCAGCTGGAAACCATATGGAGTCTGGACGGAGTAGGAGCCAGACTGATCAGCCTCCTCCTGACTGGAGTAGATGAAGGGAGAGCCCAAATCTGAAGGGAAAAGGAAATGTAACTGGAATATACAACTACATTACTGACATGGATAAAGATGGACGACATGGCAGCTTCCCACTGGCAGCTCATTTTTCTGAGTTGGATAAGCAAGTTTGATTTGAATTAGTTCTTTGATGTCATGACTGACAGCTGAGCCCTGCTCACAATTGAGTCAGCCGAGTGAATTAGCAGGACTACTGTAGCTCCAACCCTGATCATTACCGCAAAGACTCTGGCTGGATATTTTGGCTTTTTTTTTTTTTTTTTAACAGTGGGAGGTGGAGACACATCATCCATCTTGGGCCACATACTAAGGTGGTCAATGGAGTGTCATTGTAAACAAAAATTACGTAAAGTATAAAGTTTAACAAACTTACTCTTATCTCATAAAACACTTGTGTTGCTCATTTTTTGAATATTTTAAACCCTATATTGTTTAAATCTGTTTCCTGATTTGCCATCTTCTTCTGCATGTTACTGCCACCAACTGTCAAACAGCATGATAGCGCATGCAGCAAACTCATAAAAATACTCATCCATGACAACTAATGCTTAAAAATGTAAATTCTTCACAAAAGAGCAGAAATAATACTCAGGTTGTAACGTAAATCAGTATGAAAAGAGTATAACATTTATGTGTCTCAGTGTTGACAGTATATTGGAGCTCATTAAGGTGTCTGATCTGTGGTGTTTACAGAACAACTGACATAAAGACACATCAGACAATTTCAAATATTTTTTTTCCTGTGGTTTGTGATCCCATCTGAACCACCTCATTGTGGTAAACTCCACAATCCTGCCACTGGCAGGTTGAAACTCATTATTTGATTTATTACAACAATAATTTGGAAGGACTACAGCACACAGAGAAAATCCTAAATACGTACATCTTCACGATCACAAAAGCAATTTGGATATGAGGTGGAAACACAAAAACAGTGTTATATCCATGCAGTTTCTTACCAGGCAGCTTTGGGTTTACTTGGACCGACTGAGTCATTTTTCAGGAACAGGATCTTTCAGCACACACAGAGCTTCAAATCAACACCTGGCTAAAGAAAACACACACTGACATGAATGCATTTGTCATCAGACCAGGAAGGAAAAGGATGTGATTTTTAAAACACTGCACTGGCACAAGTCCATCATTTGTTACCAACTGACTGTCAACAAGTGTGTTGATTTTATATAAATGATATTTCTGTAAGCGTCAAAATCACATGCTCTAAATGATGGCCACCCTCTGAACATGTGTTTTTTTTAATAGGAGACAACTTAACACAACAAAAAGAATATAAATTCTAGGCAAACCACATGGCTTCTCGCTCCCACTTAAACTGCGGAAATAGATGCCTCTTTATAGGGGGTGTAAACTTACTGCAAAGTGCGGAAACGCCTGAAGAAGTTTGTTTTCTTATGGCTCATTAGCACGTGTGACAGCCTGTGACTTAAGTCAAAAGCAGGTGAATTCCTTTCTTTCAGGATAAAGTGGTTTGTTAAATCTCTCTTGCTTACTTTTCCTCTTTAGAGGTGTTGAAGGACGTTGAGCCTGACATCATCTGTACCTCAGAGTGTGTTTGTGTGTGTGTTCTACTTTAGAGCTCTCGACCTCCTTACCAGTGGTTGCTTGAGCTGTCAGATGATCTATATGGAAAAACTGTGACTTTAACGGGAGGAGTCCTTGTTAGTCACTAAATGTGCAAGATTCATGCCTTAAATTCAAATGAATTTATGTGTTTTTATATGTTGTGTAAAAACGTGTGGCACAACGAGAAGATAACAGTCAGGGGAAACACCGCAGAACAAAGTCAACAACAAAGAGCTGAACGGTGTCCAAAACCCACAAGACAGCTGCTCTATTAACAACCACACCATCCAACTCTACTGAAAAACCACAGGATTCTTCTCACCACAAGACCACTAAACCTGCTTCACTGGGAAATCCATTATTTCCTTTTGGAATGATGTACATTTATCAGACGTGTCAGACAGAGAAACTCTTAAGGGACCGACTGCATTGTAAAACACCTCAGTGTTAAAAGTTGTAAGACTTTATTCTAATCTAAATGATATTGAACATTAAAAAGCAAACTTTACTTTTAAAAATATTTTAGTTTTAAGTAGGAATCAAGTCATCAAGGCTGAAACTGATCTGTTCAAAATGTCTCATCAAAATAAACAAAGGTTGAAGCTTTTCTTTGTTCATAGCTCATATTAAGCTTTTTGTTCAGAATAGGACAGGAAATATAAAACACCTCCTGTGCTGCAGGAAAAGAGCGACCAGTTAGCACGAGTTCCTACAGCAAGTGGAAAACTGTTAAAGCTGGATGCTTTTAGTATAACTGTATAACAATTACAGAGAACATAAGGAAGCACTGACTTCATTCTGATAGAAACAGTGCAATGATTGCTGTTTATGTTGTGTGGAAGAGAACCATACCTCTCAGCCGCTCAGTGAACGATTCATGCAGCTGGAGTTCAGGCTGGTTCCCTCCTCCCTGCTCCACACAGCCCTGAGAGAGAGACACACAGCAGCTGTCACAAACACATCACACTTCAGAGGCACATCGACAGTATATTAACTTTATATACTGTGAAGCATATTAACCAGATAAAACAGGTGAAAATACAAGTGACAAACACAACAGGTGCAGATATTTTCATACACTGGACACGGGCTCACTGCATGATTTTAAAATGATGCGAATCATACTACGGCCTTCAGTTACCAGATCTCAACCCGCACATTTGAGATTTGGGACGACAAGCAAACGCACTTTACCACCATCATCAAAACGACAAATGAGTGAGTATTTGTGTAAGAATGGTGTATAATCTCACTGGTGGAGTTTTACACTTGCAGAATCTTTACCAAGGAGTGGCCTAAAACCTTCTAACGTAATATATATGTAATATATATATGTGTGTTACAATTTCTGACTTGCATGTAGATGTCACAATATATCAAATATAACAAGTACTCAGTACTATACTAGACTGTGACTATATCTGCCATGATATTAAATGGTTAATTATTTTATTTTATGTCATTTCTCTTTTCTTTTTTTTAATGACATGAAAAATATGATAACATGGACTTTTTTTTTATCATGGTATAATCATTCCTTAATGTTTTTTGCGGTGTTCCGCTCCTAACAGATACCATACAAAGTGGGTAGCAAAAGACTGCCATTCAAGGGAAGCGCTCCAGATTCAATCTTTCCAGCTGCTGTCACCAGACTGTCTAATGTTGAGATGGAAAAATACTCTTATTTCTAGAATGAAATAAAACATCTAGAATGCCAGAGAAGATGTGCCATCTTGTGATGAAAAGAAGTGATATTGGAGAAGCCAAGATGCGCCCAGCTCAGGACGCAAATATAAAAATGCCTTGACGCTGGACAACAGGACACTTTGACAACTTGTGTATCCACCTGCACTGCTACAAACCTCACTATCGCAGGTGTGTGTGTTTAGAAAGAAAATTATAGGGGTTGCTGTCAGTGTAGGCCATATAAAACCTGTGTGTTTTGGACATAAAACTACTTTAAGTGCAAATCTCGGTTTGTTCTTTGAAACAAAGAGACAAAGATTTAACAACACAAAAATATAGAAACACTTTGAAATATATACAGTAACTTGTACCTCACACACACAAAACCTCAGCCTCAGGTACCCACAGTCAATTTGTTTGAAACATACACTCTTGTAGCAGCACACACACACACAGATGTGTTTTCCAGCAGCCTCTGGCACATTCCTGACACATGCTGTTGCAACACGCAGGTCGTGCTTCTAGCTGACTGACTACTGATAACCTATAAACACACACACATCATCTGTCAGCTCAGAGAGCAGCAGACAGTTTATTGGCAAAGCAAAGACCATAAGATTAAGACAGAATTATGACAAATTACATTATGTGTCATTATGGACAATGGATTAATTGAAATACACAGTGGGAAGAAAAAAGAAAGAATCTCGTCTAACTGATAAGGCTTCTGCTCAGCGTCGTCTTATCAGCCATGGCTCTGTTCCTCCTCAGTGTTTCTGACAGTTTCTTCTCTCAGGTCAAACCACAGTAAACATGATGCTGCAGCATCCAAACCCATCCATCACACACAAGTCATACAAGCACTAAAAAGGTTTTCAAGGATGTGACCTCATATCGTCGGTTTACTTTGGTCCAAACCAGAAAGAGGTAGTTTACTGTACTCAAGAGTTTTTGTATTGGATTTGTTTAGGATCAAACACAAGCTGGCCAGAGTTCATAAACAAGTCACATGATTCAAAGGTGGTTTGTTTATTGGGCGGTTTTAGCAACATGTAATTCTGACTGGTTGAAATTAGAAGATTTTGAAGTTAAAACCAATCTGGCTTCAGTTGATGTAACTTCAGCTCGCTGTTTGCACTTTTCTTAAATAGGTCGATTGGATTACATTTAAAACCTCAGATAAAGTTTCTGTCAAAATTTGGTGATGCCAAAGTTGTTTACCCTTTCCTTCCTTTCTTCTTCATATGAAGTGGTCTTAGTGCAGATCGAATAGAGCTGTGATATGCTTTGTATCAATGACAACAAAGTATGTCTTTAAACAGAAAAACAGGTCAGTTTCGATGTGACATCATAACTGGCACTGTATGCAGGCATTTACTGTAGGCACTATGTCATTTATATTTAGATATTTGATGATAAGACTTTTATTAAGATGTGTTGCAGATCATTAGAGCGAAAACACACATGAAATCAGATCAGAAATGCTTCTTATAAGATCAGCATACCACACAAAGACACCTTAAACCAGCAACATAGAACCAGCCCTGTTTCAACTCAAGCTCCTAACTTTGAACATATTCTACAGGTTGTTGTGCATCACCCTCTGTTGATGACATCCTTAATCACAATACTCAAAACTGGTAGAAATGCAGGCTGGTTCACTAAATAGCAGGTTCCAAGGATCTTGAACCAGTTCCTTTAATTTGGTGAATTTTCTGTTAATTTGACGGAAAAGGGACCGATACTGGTCCTTCTCCTCTACAAAGCAGATGGAAGCGAGAACATTACAAGGATCTAGTTTTAGGCCTTTTCCACTGCTGGAAATTAACTGTCCTAACTTAACAGACACCGTCATTGGTTTCCACTGTGTGGAACTTGGTGGTGCTAATTAAACTATATTCATTATTAATTTACCTGTCCATCATTTTCTTAATCAATTGATTAGTTGTTTGGTCTGTAAGATGTTGAAAAATGGTGAAATATGTTGAGCCCAAGTAGATGTCTTCAAATGATATTCAGTTTGCTGTCATAGAAGACAAAAGAAACCCAAAGATATTCACATTTAGGAAGTTTAAATCACATAATTTGGACATTCTTCTCTAAAAAGAAAAATTGTTAATAAATTTGTTTGAATAGTTTTGTGTCAACATAGTTAGTAATTAATTTAATAGTTGACAACCAATCGATTTATCAGTTAATGTAGTTCTAGGTGGCACTAAATCCAAACACCACAATTAATAAAGCAGGATATGACACAACAACACAGTGGAAACACAGGGCAGAACCTAGAACAAATACCTTAGAGGTTCCTAAAAGTTCAGGTTTGGGGCAGCTCCAGGTTCCTGTACTGGAAAAGGCCAGTAAATATGCTGAATAACCAAGTCCATATATAAGTATTGTCATTTAAAGGGTGAATTGTTGGGTTTAACAGAACTAGACTGTCAGAATCTACACCATTATTTTCCTGAAATAGTATCACAAACCTTTCTTACAGTGCTGTAAGTCACAATTATCCACTTTACTTTCTCTATCTGCCAACCATCAAAGAAAAACCAAGATAAACAATTTAAAAATACAACAAGAAAGATGGCTGCTGCTGCTGCAAGGGCCACCACACTGTCGACTGTAGTGTTTTACTACCAATAACTTCTCAAATGCTGACAAGTATCCATGTCTGTAGAGCATTATTCATCAACTTAAGTTGTACAATGTGTTGCAAAATTGATTTGTTTTTTCTTCTCTTTCTGCTTTACGTCTCTTCTCCTTTTATTCTCTTGATTCATTCATTCTTCATTATCCTTCACCTCTTCCCTACTTTTTCCCTCATTTCTTTTGTCTTTCTTTCTCACCTCTTCATCTCTACCCTCCTCACATGACTCACTTTGCCTCTCACCCTCCACACACACTCTTCCCCCCTCAGCTCCTCTCAAGTGTTGCTGTTTTTCTCTCTGATTTGATGACAGACAGCAAATTACAGAGAAGCTGCATTCCTTCCCTCTACACCCCAAGTCCTGACCAGCTGAGAGCCACGCTGTCGAATCTCTCACACGCGCGCACGCGCACGCATACACAACACTGTGCCAATGATCATAATGACACTCGCACAAGCCAAAAACAAAATTACAAAAAGGCCCATAAACATATTCCAGTGTGCACACAGCAACAGAAACAGTGAAAACTTGCGAAATCTGCATAAACACAAACATATGAGCACAGATATTCACTGAAACATCCAAAAGTCTATCTTACTGTACGTACACACACACACACACACAGTCATGGGATCCTGCAGGCAGACAAACACAACGTTCACACTACAAATTTCAGTGAACACATTGTGGTCATACCAAGTTAATTTAGTAAACGCCTAAAGAGGTTCTATTGTGAACAGATAAACTTCATTGTTCCTCAGACTGAATAAACAGCCTCAGACATCTGTATTTATTTCCATGGCTACAAATCACATGACATTCTTAATTCAGTTTTAAAGCAACACTGCAATCATGACTGCAACGGCTCACACCCAAGTTTAAAATAAAGTCAGAGCTGTGAGTGAAACGAGGCTGAAAAAATGCTCCTATGCTATGAAACTAAGATGATAATATATTATGGAGAAGCCCACATATTATAGTTTGTTCATTTAAGGGCTGCCCCCCAAAAATCAATGATTCAGATCATCAGTTGAGACCCTGAGTCGACTGATGCAGGAGCAACATCATGGCAGGCTGCAAGCTTTACAAACCGAGTCTCAAAACAACCTTAGATCACACAACTGACAGTGATGGAAACGTAGCAAGTTGATAGAAACAGAAAGCAGCGTAACGCCAGACAGCGTGAGGAAGGGCAGTGTGACTTCAGTCTGTTGGCTGCTGCGTCACTCTTTGCTCCGGCGATGATTGTCAGAGTCTTTTCAGACCCGGCATTAAAATGCGTCCTGGGTGATCTGATCCCAAGTGGACAGCTCCGAGTACAGATGTGAAGGCACCCGAGACACATTGAGGACACATTTGGAGATGGTCTGGACCGTATGTGACCACATTCTGTCAGCAGTGTGAACGCAGCGTGTCCTGGGCCTCATTGAAGGACTGCCTACTCGACCGACGTCTTGTAAGTACATCATTTGAGTCACTGTAATGCAAACTATGTGTTTACCTGCCAGGATAAGCAGCAGATGCAGCTGCTTTAAAAATTATGCTATTTTGAGAATTAAGTGAGGAGAAGCTTAATCAACATTGTGTGCATTTGTCCCAGCTGGTACCTACTATTACTGAGCCATCAGTTAAAACAACACATTCTGCAAACATGCTTATTATTTGCATATAGAGCGGAGAAGTGAAACTGCTTCAACAAATTTTTAATCATTCGTGCCTTCTCCTTAATTAAGCATTAAATGCAATACTTTATGTTGTTTCTTTCCTTAAAAAGACATTGTGTTGCTAAGAAGAGCAGGAGAGATGCTTCATTGTGCGCCGGGATGCACACTTTTATTCTCTCTGATTGTCAATGCATTTATTGGTTATGTGAAAACAAAAGATTTCCACGTAGTCAGAAGAAGTCAACGTGTGCATCCTGCACATAGTTCAGTTATAAAATCCCAGCGCACCACGTAGTGTTTCTCCTGCCATGCTGCTGACAGCATGAAACTCATGTAGATACAGTTTAGTGTGGCACTGAACTTAAAGTAAAAGCAACAAATAGTCAAATCTTTGTATTAAACAGCCAAATCTGATTCAACACAAAGTGAGCACACCCAAAACATCAGTAATAAAGAGGAAAACTGAGCGTGCACAACTACCCAAGTCCAGTAAATGTCAACGAGTAAATGTATAAACTTTCTTTACAGTGTTAAGAGTTTACAGATACACTGTTTAAAAAGGACAGTTTGGGTAATAATTTAATCATTTGTCTTCATTTTGTCTTTCAGACAAGTTTGTTTTATCTGTGGCTTTGTTTAAAACCCATTTTTATTAAATGACTGCTTGTGTTTGTTTTCCCCTGTTGGACTTTTTTTTTGGACATTATTGTGTAATAAGTACCGTTTTATTATTCCCAAACCTACGAAAATAAAACTAAAATGTAATAAACTGGAATTAAGAGAATCATCAACATATACTGACCAAACCTAGTTTAGCAGTCAGAGCCAAAAACTAAATGAGCGACTCATTTTACACTGAAAACACTGCATGTTGTCTAAGATTTAAAGTGGAGCAGAGGTTTAAAACTGTTGGAGCAGATTTAGGAATACTCAGTACCTCAGTGACAAATGCAGAATACAGTTTGTTATTGATACAGTTTTTCCCCTCGGGTTCAGTAGGAACATGTGACGAGTGGAGAAGTACCATGTCGTCCCAGAGCAGACTCACGGACGTGTTACTAATGCAGAAGAGGACGTTAGGTTGTCCTGTGTTCAGTTTGCTTCATGGAAGAGGAAATGTTGTGCTGGTTCGAGGCGCGGGGCCATGTTTTCAAACAGTGACCTCATCCCCACGCCACCCTTTTCCCGAGGAGAGAAGCCAGAGAGGAAAAGGCTCAATGTGACAGATGAGGAGGGGGGGAGTGAAAGCCAACATCCTCTCTCTGACAGCAACTTTTACCCTCCGACTGCTTTACATGAGAAAAAACCCCATTCAGAAATCTGCACACACACACACAGACACACACATAGAGACAGAGATACTAACCACAAATACAGGCCCCCACCCCTATATGAATACCACACATACCCACATACACAAGAGGATCACTATAGTGAGGACATTCACTGATTTCACTGTCAGTCGAGTCTTATCCTCCTATAATAGTTTTATGGCCGATATAGTTAATAAATTAGTCAATCAAAGGAAACTACTGGCAACAATTTAGATAATGAATGTTGATAAAGCAAACATGCCAAACATTTGATGGTTTGGGCTTCCCACATTTGCCACTTTTCACTTTTTTGAATCATAGTCAAATTAATATTTTGGGGGTTTGAACCATTGTTCAGTCAAAACCAATTGTAAACCCATAGCGACCGTTTTATGAACCCTCGAGTTTGGCATTATGACCATTGCCATCATGTTTTTTTGAAGCCAAAAGTGGCCATATCTGGACAAGAGCATGGAGGTGGGTAGGATACACATTATTATGCCTCAATGGATCTGGCTGAGAACCCCAGGACACACCGTGGTAGCCCAGTCGTAAAGCAAACCTCGCTGCTTTATCGTCTATTTTACTCTAAAAGGGAGTATAATTTAACCAAGTGAACATCAAGCTGTATTAAAAGAGGACTTTAAACTAACAATTTAGGCCATAAACTCAGTAGTTAACTGTTTACTGAGCTAATGAATTAAGTGAGAAACAGGGTCATTTTGCCATGAGAGCACATACAATCAGACTGCTTCTTGCAACCAGTGGAGTCGCCCCCTGCTGGCAGATTTAAGACACTTCACCACAAGTTCCACTTTCAGACCTGGAAGTTCCTACCACTATTTATCTGTCGACAAAACAAGAAATCCCTGGGCTCTTCTGGCAATTTATTAACTAAACTAACAATGGTAAAAAAAAAATATTCAATAGATCAGTCAACAATGAAAATAATGGTCACAGTTTTTACTCATTATTACAATATGTAATTTGGTTAATTTAACTATAAAGTTCTTTGTTCTTAACAAATGAAATCTCAGCTCAGATCCATTTAGAAGCTGTTCTGGAGATTTGATCATCAGCAGATCAACAGCTACTAGATCATAGTCTTGTTAGACGATCAGATCTCGCCACGTCACCACCTGAACATGAGGGGCTGTCCTAAAGACTGTGACTGGTTCGGCAATGGAGTTTTTAAAAAAACAAAACAATTCAAACTCATTATTTCCAACTTCCATTTACAAAGTCAAGAGTCAACATGGACGAGAAGTGGTCAGAAAAATGGAAGTGCGTACGTCTAAATGATCCTCAAATAATATCATGTGATATGAGCTATAAGCTACAAAAGAGCTCCTACATGGACCCTGAGGTGTGATTGTTGTGTAACTTCTGTGTCCAAGGTCAAGACTGAACTTTGAACTTCAACTTACTTGTTGTTTTCTGAAACAGGAAACAGTATCTCAACGCAAATGTACATTTACTTTAACTTTAACTCTCATCTCAGTTCATCTTAAACCTAAAACCAACTGCTAATCCTGAACTTAATCTCTTGTAGAGGCAAGGAGAAGATTTCTTTCATCCCTTTATCCTTGTGAGGACATTTAGGCCTAATAGACATAGAAATATAAGCACATACACACACACAAGTGGGCCTCTCTGCTGCTGGGATAAATCTGCAGTTTCCTGATGGGAAGCCCACTACTCCCCCAATAAATCCCCCTCATAACTACACACACACACTCAACCCCTTCATGCCCCTGTGGGAGACCTCCCATTGTCTCCCAGTAGGAACTGGGAGGGAGGAGGGTCCTGCCAGGAAACCCATCGGGCCGTCCTGAAAGCTGCTTCCTGAAGGCAGCAGGAAAACACCGGAGAGAAGACCAGCACAAACTGAGAGCTGAACAAATAGAGCCAGTGTGACACAAACACACACACTCACACACACACACACACACACACACACACACACACACACACACTGCGGCATCCTGCAGCCAACAACAGCAGCACAGCCGACATCACATGATGCATCACACTGAGGTTAGATAACGTGTTATCAGTTCTGGCCGAGGACTCGAGTGTTTAAGTGTTTGTGTGCGCTAAAGTTCACACACACACACGCACACAAAGTAACACTCTGTCACCTCTGGATACGGGACCCGGCCACCAGACTCCACTTCCTGTCTCCCATCCCTTCAATATAAATCATTCACTGACGTCACATCACTAACGTGTTGTGTGTTCTGCTGTATCCAGGGCAAAAATCTATTTTATTTTGTTTTATCACAATCAGGTTGACTTCAAACATCACATGCGTCGTGCCTCCCCTCCCTCTTCCTTCCAGATTCTCCAGCAAACACAATCAGCCACATTCAGCCTCCACAATGAGGCATTATGCCTCTTTGGTGGCAACGCTGTTTTCAAAAAGTTTTGTGAGGCCTCGTTGTTTTCTCCGCAGCAGCCCCCTCCTCCTGCTCTCTGCCTTTTCCAGACTGTGTCCAGGTTCAAAATGTCACTAAGTGAATTCAATAAAGTGGCTGGGGAAGTCCGACACTCACTGAGATTCAACATGAAGAGTCGTTCTGGCAGCAGAGCGCTGAAGGCTCCCACCGTGGATCTGAAGACGCTCAGAAGCAGCTGCTCAGATTTAAAGTCTGACATAAAGCTTCTCATGAAGGATAAAAGGAGGCCCCCTGTGAGTGGATGCCAACATCCATCCAGATAACTTTAACTTTGTAGCTCCTCCTCCGTCAGATCTCCTCACTCTGTGATGTTCAACTAATTTGAGGTGATTCATGATGAAATATTTTGAGTTGCTTGTCTAACCCTTTTCCTACTTTGATTTATAATCAGATTGAGTTACCGTTTTATTTCACGTTAATTCATCCTGTCTGCCAGGAGCTGCAGTTACATGGACAATATTTCCTCAACCCCACTGAAATCATTCTGATTAGAGATTCTAACTTTACTATTTACCTGGACGTTAAATAAAGTGATCCAACATGTGCACTTGCATGCCCCAAAGCATTTCATCAGAATATAACTTTTTGGACATGCGCAAAATGGTTCCACCTGCTGTCAAGCATCTAATCTGCAGGAAATAGAACAGAAGAAGAGGAAGAGATTGCACCTGTTAATACAACGATCTTCAAGATGGACTCATATTATGTTCTGGGAACAATATTTCTGTTTCTGCTCGAGCCTGACATATATCTCAGTATGCCAATATATTAGCTTAATATGGCTTTTTATTTGCACACATAAAACTACAATAAAATCAAGATAATGAGAGAGAAGAAATACTAAATAATAAATGTGTCAGGAAGCCACAGCCTTATACAAGGAACCACTCATCCTTTTAGGATAAACAAACAAACAAAATCGATAATACTAATCAAAACGTACACAAACATATTTTCAGAAAAGCAAAGAAAGACAAGAAATGCATACAAATAATATGCAGATATCAGCAAAAACTTATGAGGAACGATGCTCGGGGTGATTTAGATTTTGCATAATGAGGAAAACTGGTGAGGACAAGAGGAGCTCACTGACAGCTGTAAATACTGAGACGCTGCTTCTAAGTTTACTGTTGTTGCTTCTCATTTATTTATTTTCTCAGTGTAACTTTCTACAATTGTTTGACCTAGGTTTATGGTAAACTATTTAACATGTTAAATAAAAGATATAAAAAATATAATAAAGTTATTTGCTTAAGAAAATAACCTTCTGAGTACCTTTGCTCTGTCATATTGGTGCACAATCCACATAGAAATAGTATATTTTTATTCAAGCTCAAAAATTCACTATATTAGCCACCATATTGGTAATCTGAGAATGTTTCCCCTCTAAAATCAATATCCTGCTGTTTCTGCTGTCCACTCTAATTACTATTGCACGCTGCTCTCCTGCAATCTTTAGCAGCCACAGACCAATTTTGTGTGTTATCACCATGTTTCTGTCCTTCCTGCAAACTTCCATGTGTTAACTTACCCCCATGTAGGGCAAACATGAGCAAAAATAATATATTTACTCCAACCAGAGAGAAATGAAGTGTTGACGTGATTAGAAGGCACTGATGTTTTCTTATTAAACAGATTCACACCACCCCTCTGATTGAAAATCTGTTCCAATTGAGCCACTTTCTTCTGATTGTGGTGGTTACTTAATGTGATTGTTTGTGGAATATGACTGAGGATCCATGCAAATGTAGCTATTTTGTGCATGTCAGCCAGTTTCCTGTTCATTATTTTGTTTTGTTTCCCCCAAACAGTCAGTAGATACAGATCAGTGTTGCAAACCTTTTTTTTTTTTTGAGTGACAATCAAAAGACTCACAACCATCAAAGAAATGTGTTGTGATTGTGGCTCCAACCATCTTAAACAGATGTGAGATATGGGCATTGATCATAAGTCTGAGTCTGTCAGAAAAACATGCTGGCTTTGATAAAAAGGAATTGATAAGCTTGGAGGCATACAATTCTGATTGATCAGACAATTTGGAATCGGTTCTCAACTGAGTCAGTTCTCGATTTCTAACCCTACAACAAAAAAACACAGTAACTATGGAAATTTCCCTTAAAAAAACACACACTCAAAGTATTTTGGTACAGATTCTCTCTTCAAGGATGGAGGGTGCCACTAACAACTTTCTGCATCTGTTTGGTTTTTCAAAGCCTGATAAAAAAAAACAGAACTGTCAATTTGTTACGCTCCATTTCCCAATAATCAGCTTGTGTCAACTTGGTGAAGCTGGTAGATTTGAAGTCTGGACCCAGGCAAGGTTTTTCATCCAAAAAAGTTTCAAACATGGACAACCACAGAACCGAAGACCTGACTGGACATGAATGAATCCTTGGAATAACAACATTATACGTTTCTTTCTCAAAATAATCATGTCTGCAGCCTAGAAGTCCTCCCAAACTGCATAGTTTGTATCCCAGCAGCAGCAGCAGCAACATCATCCAGTCAGCTGAGACTGAGGCAGTCCCATGCCTGACGGCTGGCTGCCCCTCCCTGAAACAAAGCAGGCCTCACAAATCGAGTTTTCCCCAATTAGCCAGTTTCCAGCTCTGATGTCACGTTGCATTTTGGACCGAACACACCTTGTTTTCCCTTTCACAAAATCTCCAGGCCTGTTTTCCCAAACAAACTGAACCCTGCAGAAGCTACTTTTTAAATACAGATTTGGATCAAATCTCAGCTGCTTTTTTCTCTCAACTGATTTTTCCAACTCAACTGTACAAATTTGTCTTATTTCTCTCATTTCCTTTTTCACAAATCACTTCAGCTCTTCTGTGTTTTCTAGCCAAGCAAATAATCAAAATAAACCAGTGTAAGTCTAAGTTGACCTAGATATCAGATCCACAGATCTGTGTTAAGAGGAGACTGTGACCGATTTGTCTCTTTCACAACAGTAGCAACTGGAGTCTCCAGATGTTCGATTCTCATAACTACAGAACAAGACCAGATGTCAGCCACTGCTGCTTTCTGCCCAGAAACAACTGAAATGTGTCTATTATCATGTTATTTCCTTCACTAGTGGAAATTATACCAGTTCAGCATCTCTTTGATGGAGAGGCGCGTGATAATGACAAGGCACTGGATGTATGTAGGTGTTTGAAACGTCTCCCAAAAGCTCCTGAGAGCACACCTTCACGTCACCATGGAGCTGTGTTCTGTGGAAAATACATGTTTGTGGGCTCTAATTCAGTTTTCCATCAAGCGCTGATTCAGTTAGCTTCTCAGATTTGGGTCGGTCATTACTCCTGTAGTCACACTGAGACACAATCTGATGTCTGCCAGGCATAACGAAACTTAATTGAACATATCGATGCCGAGTGATCTCATCCAAATTGAAAAGGAGACTCCTTTCATAAAGTCTTCTTCTGTTGTCTTGTCTGTGACATTATTGAATTTATTCTGTCCTCACTGGTTTATTGTCAAACTGTTTGACCTCCTTGTTTTATCCTTTTTTCCAGCGTCACTTTCTGATTTATAAGTTGTAACTAATGGCTTATTAGAAGGACTTCTTTGCACTGGGGTTGTATGAGGTAGTTATCAATAATCAGTGTATAAGCTACAGTGAATGGCCGACAACACACCCCCAGTTTGGAGAAGCAGCAGGAGTACCGGTGTAGGGAGCAAAGCAATGTGCTGCTGTGGACAGAGTCGGCTACAAAACACATTTTTAGACACCTAAAAAAATATTGGTTTAAGTGTACACGATATTTAGAGTATTCACTTTGCTGCCAGACAACCTTTTCTGATGGGAAACTGCCATTATCCTTTTTAAGTCAATATTGGTCTGTCTAAAGCAACCAGACTCCATTGCCAAAAACAGCAATTTTACCTCACAGAACACGAGAGTTGCTGGTCTGCTGCTAACTCGACTACTTAGTTTGTTTGTGTTATTGTGTGACTTTGGTGCTTCAAACAGATAGTACAGGTTCACCAAAGTCACACAGTAACAGAAACTAATCAACTAATCGAGGCAGCAGTAGACCAGCAACCCCTGTGTCCTGTGGTTGCTTTAGAAAGAGCAACATTTGGCTTATAGTGTGTAATGGCGGTTTCCCAACAGAAAAGGCTGTCTGACAGCAAGGTTACACAGCGTTACCTTGCCATCAGGCAACCGTCATTATATAATATCACTCTCTCTACAAACTAATCAGACTCTCTTTTGCAAAAAAAACAGCAATTTTACGTTGCAGACGTTGCAGGAGTTGCTGGCCTACCGCTGCTTCAATCAGTTAGGTTGATTGGTTGAATCCGAACCAACCATTTAAAACACCTAAGTCACACAATAACACAGACAGACAGACAAGAAACTCGTGTTCTGTAAGGTAAAACTTTTTTCATCAAAGGAATAGGGTTGCGAGTGAGATACTCTGGCCAGAGAATGATACTCGGCTTATGTAAAGGTGGATTTGGTGTATTAAAAAGAAAAGCTTATTAAAAAGTGAGAATGTCTCAGAGTTTTTTAAGGACAAACCAGCTACAGAGATTTTTCACAACATGGCCACCCAAACATTATTTTTTATTAATGGAGTAATAAATGTAGGGATGCAGTGATACCCATACCAGCATTGGGTATCAGTCCCAAACTGTCCTCACATTTCCATATTTGTACTCATCAATCTACTCAGATAACACCACACCCACAAACACGTCGCAAAAAGTAGCAACCAACACGACATAGAGGTCAAGGTTACTAATGATTACCCTCTTTTCTTGGTTGCGGTGTCATTATCAGCCAGAGGCTCACTGTCATCTGCTAATGACTGCAGTGACATGCTGTAAAATACTGTCCAACCTAAAGTGCCGGGGAAAAATACTTTGATCTGCATCTCTCTTTGGCAACTGTTTGCAAAACTGTCTAACAGTACAAACTGTAATGGCATTATGAAGTACTTGTAACTGTACTCAATATCTGCAAGTAACTAAATGCAACATTTGTACTACTCGGTCTGAAAAAAGTGGAATCAGTGCATCTCCAAATAAATGATTTATTAACCATTAATGAAGCCACTAACTGCACCTGTTAAACTCTTATTAGAAAGCATTTTTTTATTTTATAATGCATTTTCTGACAAAAAGCTGTAACATGCTTTACAAAATGATGCAGATACAGACTGTAAAAATGAATAAAATAGAATATAAAAGGTTGTTTTCATCAGTGGGAACTAAACATGGCAGTGTTGGAGCCTTTTTACATGACTTCATAGGGCAGGGGTGCTTTTCCACCAGCACCTCAGTGCTAAACGCAACATTTGTTCCACTATGAGCCAGTGAACAGAGGTGAGCTCTGTGCTTGGATGGGTTTGAGGAACCAGTTTGAAACTGGAGTTCAAGGCCTCGCTCTCACTTTGCCCTCAGAGACGTTTCTCAGGCATCAGATTCAAAAGCAGAAACAGTGAGGACAAAATCTCGAGATGGCGTCCGAGAAAGTTTCAAGACAACCGCAAACTAAAAAGTTCTGTCTCTGCAGCATCACACAAAACTTTGATTGTTTGATCCAAAAATGAAAATTGGGTTCAAAGGTTTGTGGCATCACAGTGACATGCAGCAAGTGTTTCCAAAAGCAGACGTGGTTTGGTTCTTCCAGAGAGAAGCGGTCAGTTTCGCAGAGCCACAAATCTGACCTTTCAGCTGCTCGAGCCACAAGAGTCTGGTCTGTCTTAAAGCCAGTCTGCCACTTTCACCATTTCACCAGCCAAAAGGCCTTTTAAGGTCAATCATTACGACCTCTAAATCATGGTGAGTCTCTGGTAGAGTACACAAATTCACCAGGTGCTGCCAAAGTGCAGCCGTGTTTGGATATTTTGGTGTTTTCCCACCCTGATGTGAGTACACAGAGTCTGATTAGTGCTTCTTTCCCAAGCTCTGCCCGTACTTGAGTTGACGTAGGTATTTTTAGGCCTGTGTTTTTCATTCAGAGTTTCTCAGGCAGCGCAGATAGAAGAGGGAGGAGTTTCTGATTGGACCCCAGTGTTTGACTTAACTGATAACAATCCTATAAATTCATACTATAGTCCTGTTTTGTTTTCATGTTCGCTTCACATTCATCAGAAGGTATGGCTGGCTGTTCGTAGGCAAATGGGTGAGTGCCAATTTATGGAGCCAGCATATGACGACTGAAGGCCACACAGGAAAACCCCACAGACTTAGACTGTAGGATTTGTGATTGGTCTCATAATGGCATTTAACACAGTTTGATGCAGTCAAAGAGTGGTGTACTGAATGTAGACTATTGAAAGTAAAAGTATTAAAATGGACCAGAGATGATTAAATAATGTACTAATTTGATGTGATGTTTGAGGGCAGCACAAAATGTTTCTGATGGGCACCACTGGCCCACAGGCTGCACTTTGAGAAATGATGCCATAGACCATAGATAAATTTCATTATACAGAAACTTTTATCGTTGTAAAGGATAAATCAGGTGAAATCCTGTGTTTTTATTACTGCAATAGATTCTGTGAAAAGACTAAAACCAACAATAAATTAATCTTGCTGACAAGTGTTGTTTGTGTAGACTGATATAATATTTTCTTTCGTGCCGTGGAGCTTGATTGTAGTCGAAAAACACATCAATGAACCACGTTGTGCGTCACTGAGTGAAGGGCCGTCCACAGTGAGAACATTAACAGTAACAAAACACGGCAGGCAAATATGTATTAATCCACCAATATAGTAAGAAAAGCAGCGCACCACAAAGTGTCTCTACTGTCAGGCAGCAATTTTTCCCCCAGGATGGCGAAGGCTTGGCTCAGGACATATTTCTGAGTGCATATGTAAAAAAAAAAAAAAGCAGCAGCTGTGTGTAAATTCAAACTGAGCCCACTTATAAGATAAATTACATTACGACATAACTCTATGTAACAACTTAATAGGAACATGTTCTCCTAAAATGTCACAGATAAAACAGCAGTTTACTACGATGTCGTTCATAGCAGCCAGAAAACTAACCATGACGATGGAACTCTTATCGCTGATTGGCCACTCACTTTATGTTCAAACTAGTAATCGTGCTGCAGCCAATTTTAGTAGCTGATTCAGTTATAAGCAAATTAGTGGTGACTAATCCTCTGGTGTCGATTTTACACCTGAACTTAGCAGAGAACTTGTGCACACGGCTGGTGCAGCCCAGTCCTTCTGTGTTAGGAGATTATTTAGTCTTTCTTATTTTGTTTTTTTATATATATTTTTTCAGTAGGAAGCAGTGAGCTCTGGGCTGAATGCCACAAACAGGGCAAAGTCAAAAAGTATTGAAAGACAGGCTAACACTGCTGTTTTTACAATAACAAAAGAATATTGCCAGACGTCTCCTTTAATAACCTTTTAATTCTTTACTAAACTGTTCCTGATGTTGCACCGACCCACTTAAGAGACTGCGTGTTAACAGTTAAGAGCTCGAGATAAGAAATCCAGAGCTTTAGGCGAGATCTGACTGTAGATCCATTTACAGAAACAACCTTTGGCTCATTTTCTTTTTCCATTACAGCGACTAGTAAATAAAACTACAGGACATAAGAATTTCATTATCTAGAGATCAACATCTGTTTTCCTCTGAGCACCACTTACTCTTATTATCTCATTATCTCAAGATAAAATTAATTTCTGAGACGATTCTGAGACGCTCATATTGAAGTTTATTATCACAAGTTACCTCAAACTATCACACATTCAGATTAAGATCACACTGAAATATCTCAGTATTTTTACAAGATAACTGAGTTTTGCTGAGGACTGTCGAACTCTCAGAGCTGGACAGACTTAAAAAAATATCAAAAGGAAGTGATCACGGTTGATTGAATTTATTCGAAGACGAGGATGAAGGACTTCATGATCAAACAATCAGGTTATTAAATTAAATTGGTTAAGTTAGATTTCTGCAAACCCATCAATCTGTCATCACCGGGCGACTTGAAACAGGTCTGATATCTCGAGACAACCATTACATTCAAACTCAATCTGCAAAAATTTAAACTGCAAAAACAACTTAATTGTTTTCTTGAGTTTTTAAAGACAAGAGAGTAACGACGATAACATGAGACTCTCGAGACTAACAGGAAAAATAAAATTATGAGCAAAGCCCTTGATTCCTATAAATATCAAACCAACTTTGCCAAGAAAAGATAAAAGTTTTGCCTGAGACCAGACCAAAATGTTCTCACCCACAACTGCCTTTGTTTTACCTTTAAATATTTATTTAATTCATGTTTATTACAATCTGCTGTGTACGTCCTGTCCAGCTGGAGCCATTGTTTTAAAATAACTGTACAAGAAAAACAAAAACAAAATTTTTTTAAAAAGAAAAAAGAAAGAAAACACTAAGAAAAATCAAACAAATACAAGTTTTTATCTTGTAAAAACTACATGTGGAAAACTCGCAGCTGCCTCGCTCAAACACACTGAACTTCAGGAGCAATTTGGAGAACCACTCCAATCAGAGAATCTGGCATGAAGCTGAAAGTGGCAATTTCCATTTTCAAAGCCTGGGTGGCTGCTAATTATGATGAAAGCCTCCTGCTATCAGGTTCAACGCAGATCCGACACTTAAATCTAATTGTTGCCTCAAACAAAACAAAAAAAGAACTTGAACTTTAAAATCATAAACAAACCACAGCGACTTTCACAGAGCAGAGAATGAACATGTTTAAACTCTCCTGGAATTATTGTTGTGATTGCAATCTAATTTAGTGATTTAATAACAAATAAACAACAAGAGGCTCAAGATTTCTCCTTTAACTGATAAACAAATGTCTCTGACCCTTAACAGGAAGTGCTGGGCTGCAATCAGACAGACAAACGCTCTCTCTCTCATTCATATGAATGAGGCCAGTCAGCAACCAGCAGTGGAAGAAGTATTCAGAACTGCACTGGAAAAATACTCCATTACAAGTAAAGGTCCTGTTTTCAAGTAAGTCATGCAAAGTGGCATCAGGCGGTGAGCTTGCAGATCACTAAGGCTGCCCCAAACTTAACGTTTTTGCAGTCGACCAGTGATCGTCAGTTTAAGCCATTAGTCGACTAGTTTATGATATTAATTTAATTACTAAAATATAAATTTTTGAGGCAAGACGCTGCCTGTTAAGGACTGTCAAGGTGTCTGAACAACCAGCAGGAGACCGAACATTTTAAAATCACCTCAGGAACTGTGTTCCCAGTCATCAAACTGGACTCCACTGGTCTCAGAGGCTGCATCCCAGTAGGGATGGGAATCAGTGCAAAATACCTTTAAGGTATTGATTGAAATAACATACTATCAAGTAGTATTGGAACTCATTCAGTCAAACGATGCCTGCATTCAATCCTTTTTTAATCCAGATCTAGTAAAACATTACTATTTGTGTAGATTTGCTCGCAGCGTTCTTTGATTTAACACAGCATGTGACTGGCCCACTCCTGCAGCTACAGCTAGCAGCTACATGCAGTCTGTGGTGGTAAAGTTGAGCGTGGTGTATTTGATGGAGTTGGCAGCTCAGTGTGCCGAGATGACACCAAAACAAAAGAAAAGGGATCGAAAGAAGCACTCTATTGGTATCTGTATCACTTTAACTGGTGCTGGTGCTAACTGAGCTAACTAGCTAATGGCAGCTGCAGCACAGTTACCAACAGTGCGCTGGTGTTGGCACCAGGATTTTAAAGAATCTTGATCTTGAAGAACCAGAGCTTATTTGGTGGAAACAACATGGTTCCAGGCTCTGGTAAAACAATGCATGGTTATCTAAAATTCTACACTGGCCAATCAAATACATGCAAGCACGCATTCCTGGTGGATTTCTTAGCAACAACACATATTTCTACTGTTTACTTCGCGATAGTTGTGACAAAAGATAAAGTGGTTGCTGCTGTGATAAGTTTCCAGAGTTATGTAGTGTTACAGTGTTTTGGAGTCTGATAAGCTTCCATAAGCATTAATCTGTTACTCCAACTGGACTTCCTGGATCACGTTTTATTGTCTCACTGGTACCTGAAACAACATGTCCCCACTAACGCAGGCTGGCAGAGCTGCTCTCAGCCTGAATGTCCACTTAAAGCTGCACTCAGTAATTCAACTCAGGGGTGCTTCACATGGACGCAGGAAGAAACAGCTTGAAATCTTTGAAATTCAATACAGAGGAATGCAGAGAGGTGATGTCAGTAAACTCCTCATAGCGCACTCATGTTTACCAACAGGACTCAAAGAGAAAACAGGAAAATATGGGAGTTTTTAAGTACAATTTAGTTTAAAAGTCAAATTTTGATCAAAAAGAAAAAGGATATTTCTTTCACATCTGCTCGAGTTTCTATATCTGTTCTCTCTTTTAGCAAGCCAACAAACTTCATTTATGAGGAGCACTTTCCAAAACCCACAATATAAAAAGGAATACAATTAAGAGAAAGCCAGGAAAAGGATTTCAAGATGCTTTTTAAAGATGTCCACTGATTCAGTCTGTGGTAGGCTTTTTCAGAGTCAAGGAGCAACAAGCAACAAGAAATCCAAATCAAAGAAAACACAGGCAGTCACTGGTCTAAAAATGTAAAAGAGGAAGGTCATGAATGAGTTCAGATGGAGGCTTTTGCACACAACAGTGATCAACCCCAATACATCTGTACTTATAGACTGTAAACCCACCATAGTACCTGTGAGAACAACATGCCGATTTTGTTTTTGTCAGCCGTACGTCGCTGAGTCCAGACACCACGGTGAACTCAGTAACTCAGTCTTGAGTCGCTAAAATTAAAACCACTCGTAATACATCTAAAAATACAATGGCATGTATTTTATCAAGCAGCAGCAGCAGCACGCAGGAGTACAAGCAAAGACCCAAATTTAATTCAGTTTTAATGTAATAAACTGTCCTCCTTCTCGTCCAAGGTGTGAACAAGGCAAGAAGACATGATTTAAGAGCAAAGTTTGTATTAAAGAATAAATAACCATACAGGTATCAGAGTGTAACACTGACCTCATGACACCTCTAACTAAACTTACAGAGAATCTATTTTTGAGCGACAGCCGTAAGTCAAACCTCAGGGTCCTGTTGCAGAAAGACAGTTTCCCCTGAGTGAGCTTCACAAAGTCATTAAGAGATTAACACGAATTTAAAGGACAGTTCCAACACAAATTTCTGTTTTTATCGCCTCATCTCATCGTTGGAAGATAAACTGTCATGTGGTTGGCAATTTTTCTGACATATTTGGCATTTTTTTCTTTGCCCGAGTTACTTTTTTCAACATTAAGAGACAGCCTCCATCTAAAAATGACAAATTATTAAGAAGAAAGCAGCGATTAAAAACACGTATTTAAAACGTGGCTTTTATATCGGTTTCATTTCACAAGAAGTGGAAGCTCAACAAAACAGCTGCCACATCCTGAGATTCTTTGGAAATATTTATTGGTTCTCTTCCCATCATTATTCCCAAACCAGTCAATAGATCCTCCCTGTTTCTCTGTGTTGATATGAAATCATTCGACTTCTCTTTCCTCAAACCCAGATGAGTGAACATACTCAGCATGAAGGAGCACTGTTTCTCCCCTGAGCTCCTCACCCTGTACAGGCCAGTCCAGATCCTTTTTCTTTTCGCTGCTATCTGCAATAATTATCTAATTATTTCAGTCACCACCCAGAGTTCATGAACCACAGGTGAGGACTGGATCGTATCACTTTACCTCCCTCTTCATAATGGCAGTCCTCTGCATAGGGTTGGGCATCATTTGGGCATCATCATCCATCATTTGTGAAAACAAAGATGAAACAATTATTGTGTTGCAATACTACTTTGATGCACTTTGACTGCCCATCCCTAAAAGCCAAAACTCTCGCTCAGTCAGGCTGTGGCATGTTTAGTCCAGCTTAAGCCAAGAAGACAGAAAGAAAGCCTTTGGTCAACAAGAAAGATTAAAACAATTCAGAGGTTTGAAGACAGTTTGGTTTCAAGTTTCGAGTCCGATGAGTCACGACAACAGACAATGTTTTCAAAGTCAATCGCAATCATATTAAATTCTTGTGAACGCAGTATCGACCAAAATAATCAAGATTAAGCAGCTCTACTGGTACAACACCTGCATCACTGCTGTAGCATCTTATTCTCACTCATAAACAAGAAACATAAACATAAAAACTTCATGACTTGAGGCAGAAACTTTCTGGCAGAGTACTGTGAACGTACAACTTCCTTTTGACCAAATTCTCCCCCCTACCTGTGCAGACGCACCTTATCATGATACTAGAAGAATCCTGTAATCCAGGGTTTCACTCAGATTGTTTGTTCACATCCAACGCAGATATTTGTGAAATTATGTTGTTGTCTACAGTGTCTGTGCTAAGGATCAACAGATTATCAGCCTGGTTGATTATTGAATCAGATATTCAGCATTTTAACTATTATCAGAATCGGTTCTTTTTATCCGATTACCAATAGGATAACTTCATTTAAAAATGTGCGACTTTGGCTCTGATGCAGCCGCCTCTCTCTGTCTGTAGTCACCATTATGTGGTCTCATTCACTGTCTCGCCCACAACATTATCTGATTGGTGTTGTAATGTGTGCCACTTTGCATCGTAAAATATGAACACTGTGCATTATCCTTCAAAACATGACAACAACTCTCTAAATGCTTCAACTTTTCAGACCGAACAGGATCACAGTGTCTGTGGATTGACAACATTGTTTACTCTGAGCTGACGTTAGCTGCCAGCCTGCCACACAGTGTGGCTAACATTAGCAGCAGCAGCAGCAGCTGCTCTACCTGCAGGTTAATGTCCGTGTCTGTGCTGAATGTGGTCATGCTTTGCTCCAGTCGAGTGGTTAGGACCAGTTTATTCTGACACAGCCTACGTCCAACTTTACTTTCACTTTCTACATCAAAATACTGACAAACCTCTGGGTTGTTTTTTTTTTTTTTACCAGCTGTCATGTGTCTCTCTTTGCTGATGACAACATCTGGGATCAGCCATCACGTATTTGCTTAACGGACTAGTATTTCTGGTGCCAACTAACATGGGTGGCGACGTTTAATCATATAGTCAACCAACTGCACATCCCTTGGCTAGCTATGGATGCCAGATCCCAGAAAATAACAGTCTCCAATGAAAAATTATAATTTATTAGTTGCAGCTCCAGGCAGATTTTTCTCTTATTTTCAACCAAAAATGGCTTCATGCCCACACACGATCAGCGATAAAACGGCTCTGTTTGTTTGTCTTTGTTGCCGCTGACCTTTCAAAGCTCAACCAATGAAATAACAGCTGTATGTAATGACGTAGCCAGAAGCAACACATACAAGCAGGGGAGCCAGAGAGTGATGGAAGATAAGTGTTTCAGAGA
>JAJHUR010122601.1:1276-22185 GCA_027495735.1 Lutjanus campechanus | reverse complement strand
TGCCTGCAGCCAAAATCGTTTAAACTCATTCCTGACATATTTTAGTCTCTAAGTCACTTTTGCTGTAATATTAATAATAAAAGAGCCATTTATTTCTAATTTTCACAAATTTCAGTACATGTTAAGCTGGCATTTGGTTCTGTGAGTTTCTCAGAATCCATCTCAGTTATTTTGGTGTGAGTTGCCGAGTTTTGCAGATATCAGGCATAAAAATGTCTGCCTTCTCTCTAATGTAATGGGACTAAAAGGCACTTGGTTTGTGGTGCTCAAAGTACCAAATATGTGTATTTTCGTTATTGGGGTGGACTGTCCCTTTAAATGCTTGTTTGGGAGCATATGCCCAGCAGACTTCTAAAGCTTCTCCACCAGCAGGAGCAGAATGAGATTGGACACGAAATTGTGTAGCAGATCAACTAAAAAGGTTATTAAGGTCAGTCAGATCAAAACCCAAATAATCCTGTAACAGAATCTCTGCTGAGGCGGGTGAACATGAACAAAAATGCTGAGGCAGTAAAATGTTCCCTGCATGCTTTCCCATTGTGACAGGGTGTGTGTGAAAGAGAACAAGATACACAGAATGATATTGAAAGTGTGTGTGCGCATGTGTAGGTGTGTGTGTGTGTAACCTGACCACCTGTCCATTTCTCTGTCATGTCTTCTATCTGCACCACCGCAGGACAGAGATCTCCGACCAGAGGAAATGGAAGGTACAGAGATATCAAAAGCTCAATCCAAATCCTCCCTGCACATCTCTCTCCCTCAGTCGTTCCTCTGTCTTCTTCTGCCTTCCTTTCAAACCCCAAACCTTCTGCTTAGCTGTGAAAAATTGTGCTTCACTGTTTAGAGCCAAATTTTAAAAGACTTCCCCGACTTTGCCCTCTCATTGAATGTCAGCTATGTGAACCAGCAGGGATTTTTTTTTCTCACTTGAACTGTGGAAGATCAAAGCGAAGGATTATTATTCAAAGGAGGAGATTATTCTTCACAATTTAAGCACAGTTCAACCATATTCCTCAGGTCTGGCTCACACTTTCACACTTTATGGAGTAAATGGTCCCTGAAATTTGTGATTTTTATTATGTAGATACTAAACACAAAATAAAATAGCAAAATAAAGAAATATAGATTTAGATATTTGATGTAATAAAAAAAGAACTAAAGACTAAAAAATCAGGGTTTCACTATTAAATAAGGCACAAGGTATAAAGGGCTTATAATTTATAATATCTGTATAATGTTATTAATGGTAGCCATTCATGAGGGCAAATTTGTGAAAAAGCAGGTGTTTAACCTTTTTATTTAATGCTGCATATAATGTGATTAATACTTCACCAATTTAGATTTTTTTTTAAATCGATACAGTAGAACTGAACATATCTTTTTTCATTTCACACATAATTCTTTGTTGTTAAATCCTACAAGGTTTCTGATAATCTCACTTCTTTCTAACTAAGACAGATTTTTTTCATTTTCAAACCCAGCCAATGTTGACTCAAATTATACCACCTGAGGCAATTTATATAACTTTTTTTCACATATGCAGTAGTACTCCCCACGATCTGTAAACAGACTTTGACATCTAAAATTGCTGTTGTTCTACTTTTAAATCATTTATGAATCAAGTCTGATTTAATTGAAAGTCTGGAGGTGTAAGTGCTGTTGGTAAATTTTTTGATTTGTTTTCTGTATAGTTCTCAATGCCTGCCACCAGGTCAGCTTGTCCTTGAAATCATATTAGACGTACCTGTGTTTAGCCAAAATAAGGAAGTTCATTGTAGTACCTTTAAAAAAAAGACATTGTGGCAGACCCACTCCTCCACACACACACACGCACACACACACACACACACACACACACACACACACACACACACACACACACACACATGGATGTGATCTAGGGTCACTAAAATGAACAGGCTCAAGGCAAAATACACTAAATCAATCATCTCCAGGATTCTCTAATTTTTCTTTACTATCACATCAGACTATCATGATTAATATTCATAAAAATTCTACACAAAAGGCTTTAACAAAATTTTACATCGAGTATACACTTAGAACAGCAATATCTCCATCTTTCTCTCACTTGTTCACTCTTTTCGTCACACATCTTCCCTGCAGAGCTGCGTGAGGCCTTCAAGGAGTTTGACAAAGACAAGGACGGCTTCATCAGCTGTAAGGACCTTGGGGAGTGCATGAGGACAATGGGTTACATGCCAACAGAGATGGAACTGATAGAACTCAGCCAGCAGATCTGTGAGTCCGCATGCACACATCAGTACACATTCACAGAGAAAGAGACACACACAAAACACACATCTATGATTTTATAAAGTCTTTCACCCAGAGGCACAGAATTTGAGGTTGTTCTTCCTCCACGTCAACTTTAAACTTGTCACCTTTCTCATATACTTTTATGAAATATATGCATTCAATTGGACAATAAATTGATGGATTGAACTGGCTTTTACAAATTTTAGCATATCATTGAAGTGAATAAACCTACGACTTTAAAAACTCTACTGTAATTGTTGTTAACCAACTATATAAGTGGTTTAAAATTAGAGTGGATTTAGTCTACAGGCGTGTATGTCAGCAAGTATGTTTGTGCTATTGTACAGCCTGGAGGTATTTATCTGGCACTGACAGTATGAATGCACGCTGTATATCACAACATATTCTCACTCTCACCTCGTCTAATATGGAAGCTTGGTCAGTGCAAAAGTACTTGGTTAGTTTTTGAAAAAGGTCATGATTTAGTTCAAAATGAATACGTTAGTTACAAAAGTTAATATATGTAACATAACTTAGGTTCTCAATTTTTCCTCTGCCAAGGACCCCTCACAAGATGCAAGATATGCTGAGGACCCCCTCGAAGCACTGTGCATCAGAAAAAAAGTATTTTCTTGGGCACTAACCAATCAATCTGGTTTTGAATTTGCTTGCTTTTTAAAGCTATAATATAGAACATTTCTGCAATCAAATGTCCAAAAATGCCAGACATATGTTGTATACATAAAAAGTATACTTATATTTTGTTTTTGTATCTCAAATGTTCACATTCGGGGAGTATTAGCTACTTTCTAGTTGCTAGAACTTCCACTGAATTAAACCTTAACATTACGTTGACCATGAACATGAGTCACCTCAGATAGTTTTTCATTAGCTGTGATGGTTGTTTAAAAGTGACGATAGCAACTCTTATGATCCCATACTTCACAACATCTTTTCTTATAATACAGGGGAGACACCCCAGCAGCAGAATTTACATATTATGCGTTTAAAAGCACAAAATAGATTAGTTAACAATGTCGTCTATTTTCTTCCCCTCTAGGTGGCGGCAGAGTGGACTTTGAGGACTTTGTGGAGCTGATGGGTCCCAAGATGCTCGCTGAGACTGCAGACATGATTGGTGTCAAGGAGCTGAGGGACGCCTTCAAAGAGGTCTGCAGTACAGTTTATTAACTTACAGCCAAAGATACCACCATGTTTCAGGGGTCCCCTGAGTAGATTTTCTTTCCCCAACATTAATCTCCAGTATTTCTTTTTATATGCTTCTTAATTGTTTTTTTTTGCAGTTTGACTCTGATGGCGATGGTCAGATCAGCCTTGGGGAGCTGAGGGAAGCCATGAAAAAGTTAATGGGGGAGGCACTTAACCACCGTGAGATTGATGAGATCCTGCGAGACGTAGACCTCAACGGGGATGGACAGGTGGATTTTGAAGGTGAGTGATTACTGTAACACCTAAGATAAATAATCTCAGGGGAAAAAAAGATAAGAAATGAGAGAATGTGTCTGCAATGATTAGCACCAGAATGATTGTCTTGGGTGCCTGACCAGTGGAGTGACTGCACACACACTATTAGACTTGGTGGAGCAAAGTTGTGCTTTTGCATCCACACTTTTTAATCATATAACCTTGCTATTCAAAATATTTTTTACCTAGTTTGGATCAAAAATAGTTTATGATCATAATAAAATCAAACATATTTAAAATATATTGGAAGGAATCAGCAAACCAGTTAGTTGCTTTGGTAACAGATGAAAAAACTCCTTAAATACAGTCACACACACGATCAAATCAATTACAAGTGTTATGAGTCAGTGTTTAGTTTGGTGTATATGATCCACCAAGCAGCACCTATTTTAGTGAGAAATCTTAGTTTTTCAATCATATTACAGGAGGCTGATAACAAGGAGCTGCGACAAAATCCAAAAAATTTTTCTGTGTGGATTAAATTAATTCCAAATAATGTTCAGGCTAGGGAAAAAAGAAAAAGGTGAAAAGGTAGGAAGGTGATACTACCCATTTTCTTAACCAACAATAACAACGTATCTTTTCTTTCCACAGAGTTTGTGCGAATGATGTCTCGCTGACTGCAAACCTCACTCTACTGCACTAAACAAAACATGGACCAGACTGCACACTGTTAATCTTTGTGTAATTCTTCTTCTTGTACAAAGACTTCTTGTTGTTTCAGTTACTTCCATCATCTCTCAAATGTAAGAGAATCCCTTCAGTGTGTTACTGTGGTATGAATGTAATATTTATTTAACATGTAATGAGAGATGAGAGAGGCTCAGGAGGGATGGTTTTAACCAAAGCTGTGGTCTCCTCTGAAGTCAATTTAAATTTGAATATATCTGAACTGAGAATCAAATACCAGCACTATGTACATATATGTATGTACACACACACACACACACACACTAACACAATTTAGTTTAAAGTAAATTTCATGCATATTCATAACTTAATGGGTCAGTTCACACAAATTAGAGAAATAAAACCACTTTCTCACATACCTCTATTAGTATCTATACTCCTAGGAGGAGTTAGGGTATACACTCAATTAGGTGTTTTTGTAATTTGGGTGAAATGACCCCCTTAAATATGCAGTTTACTAAATGACCCTAACCTGATCTGAAGTTAGGTGTGTGAATATGAAAATGAGGATTTAATGTCACAATTTCAATAATGCCACATCTAAAATCTTAAAAACAAAACAAACTGTTACGACTGTGACCGTGTGGTGTCTGTAGAGATAGCAACAGTGAGTGCTTTGTTAATGATAGAGCAATTAAATGAGATTATATATACATAATTTTTGTACAAACTACCACATAAATTCATATACATATCAGTTCCTTTTGGCAGTATCTTCAGCTGTGCACTTTTTAAATCAATAAATGCAAGCAAATGAAATTATTGCAGATACTTTAAACTTTTAATGTCAAATATCTTTTTAATAAAAATTTGATAACACAAACAATCATTTTGGTGTCTGCCAAACATGTCTACACACTGAGTTTATATCCATACCTCTGTTTCCCTATTCAGGTGGAAGTTAACTGACAGATCGTCTCAAAGTAGATGTTTATTCAATCATAACTATATACATGTTTAATGTTTTATTTGTACAGTGTTTAACGGGTCAGATCTTCAAAAAATGCATTGTAAATATAACAAAGTGAATAAGGGTGACAATAAACAAGTTTTTACTGACCAGATACCTTTTCTTTTTTTCACAAGTTTAACTGGATTTCATTTTGTTTGTGAAATTGATATAAGCTACAAAATTATTCAAAATTATTATTTATAGCATTTTGCTCTGCCTCATTTCTCATAGAGTTCCTGTTCCCAACCTGGGCTACATCTACTCCCACGGGTACGTAAAGTGATGTAGGGACAGACTGTGTGTGGAAAATGATTTAAGACTCAGGTTCTCTCAGTTACGTGCGCCCTCTCAAGCACATCCTTCTCATAGCATGTGTTAAGTATTTCATAGTTTCAGATGGATTTCATAGGCTGTTTATGTACATGGATAAAAAAAAGAACAGGTGAGCGGGTTGGGACGTACGTAGCTGGATGTTGAACATCTGAAGGGGTACGGGACTGAAAAAAGTTTGGGAAGGACTGTCATAGAGCCTTCCAGAAGCTTTCTACCCTGCTGATGAAATGCGTCAGATCACCCCTGTCCTGGCACTTTTTGAGGTCACCTATTAGTCGCTTTTTCAAAGCATGCACACTCTCACTGTAGTCAACACTGAAAGGAGCCATCGGTGGAGTCCCGTGCCAAATGGAAGGAATGTGCCTGCTGCAAGTGTCTGGATCAAACTCCATCACATCTGAGATCTTAGTGATCTTGGCCTTCTTCATCCCATCGTCCTTCCGGATAATATCATTGAGCATTACCACCCACTCTTTACTATTCTTCCTCTTTACAGTAGACACTTCAGACTTGTTACTGTGCACAAAATGGCACAGTGGCTTTGTTCCCACATCCTTTAACCGTGTGAAGGCATGAAGCACGATCTCTAAGATGTCTTTCTCACTGGAGATGTCGCTGGAAATGCTGACAATCGTGACGTCACTCAGTGCTACAGCGAGGCTTGCTACTTCCTTATCACGTTCATGGCTGTGATCATCTTGAACCATCTGATACGGTTTCAGTCCCTCAGTGTCGATAATCAAGATGCAGTCGCACCCCAGTTCCTCTCTAACATCTTTGTTGACATTGATCAGCTGGATGAACGCCCCTCTGGTGCATGTTCCTTTGCCGATGGCAAATCTGGCCCCAAACATGGTGTTGAGCAGAGTCGATTTTCCAGAGTTCTCAGCTCCAATGATGGTAATGACCTTGAGCTTGCTGTTAGACTGCATAATGTAGTGAAGCTCAGTAAGCACCTCAGTGATCCATTTCATTGGGATGTTTGCTGCGTCCCCATCAACAAGCTCAAGAGGGAAACCATCCAGCAGCATCTGAGCACACAGTGCAGGGAGTTGTTCCACGGTTTTTCTCTGACGGCTGTAATCTGGCAGGGAACTTGCACATTCATACAGCTGCCCACACTCTCGAAAAAAATGTTCCAAGCGTAAAGAACAAACAGATATTTGCTTGTCAATCTCTGCAATTTTTTCAGTGTCTTGGGGAATTTTCTGGCGTAGCTCTTTGTAGTGATCCTGCAGAGCTGACAGCTTGTTCCGGGACAGATTGTCCAGATCTGTTTCCAGCCATTTGAGGAAATAGTTGCGTTGCACCTCTGAGGTGACCAACCCGTGAAGGAAGCTCGACATTGCAGCTGTCTTCTCAAATCTTAGCTGTTTCCTTCTCAGCTCCTTTTCTTTTGTTTTCAAAGACTTGCGGTAGTCCTCAGTGTTCCGGTTGACAGCTTTTCGCAGTCTCCAGCACTCAGTTTCCAGCCATGAAATCGCTTTCCAGATGTGTCCCTGGGAAGTCAGTTGTTTTTCCTTGAATTCGGAGATGTTAGTGACTTGTGCAGTGATTTTACCTGCATTCTTCTGCGCGCTCTGGCATTCATCACTATCCTCATCTACCAGGATCCCACAGCAGCGAGCTTTGTCAGCCAGATTTTCCACCGACACTTTGTTTGTGCAGTTTTCTAGGATCTTAGAGATTGATTCTTGGAGGACTTTTATCAGCTCTGCATCAGTCTTTTTTGTCTTGCTCACATTAGTTATCTTCAAACTTGGTTTTGTCATCATCATTTTGAGTGTGAAAGTTTTCTCCTGTACACTGCTGATCAAAAAGATGTTTGCTTTCACATTTTTTCCTTCCAGATTCATGAAATAATCAGCTTCTGATTCATCACAGAAGATGTAAACGGCTGTGGACGTCTGGCAGAGGAATGAGAATTGCTTGTCAAAGGCCCTGATGTCTCCTCTGAGGTTGGCAACAGCCAGTGGCTCCGTGAATTTGTCTATGCTCTTGTTCCCACATGGGAGATACCAGCTGATTTCGACTAGCCCATTTGATATCCTCCTGGGGACATCACCACTCGCCATTTCACGGTGACAAAATGTGTCATGGCATGGCTGAGCGTTGCTGAGCAGTTTGTTCAGTATCTGAGACTTGGAGATCGTCCTCCTCAGTCTGACGAATGACACCAGAGGAATATCAGAGAGGGCAATTCTTTCTTCACAGCTTAACTTACTGAATGCCTGGTTGGAGGGTCTGAAGGTCCTGACAATTTCGCGCATGGACCACAACATCAACTTGATTCCTCTGGTTTCATAGTTGGGCAGCAACAGCGGGACAGCAAACTGGCAGAGTGCCATTTTCAGAACTATGTTCTGCTGAAGAAAGCTGTCTGAACAGATAAATAACGCAATTATCAGATCCAGGGGATTAATGGCATATCTCTTGTCTGTGACACATCTAGCATTTGCATTCAGCATCATGAGTTTCTTCAAAAAGGCCTCATAAAGTGACTTTGCGATTTCAAGTTTGTTCTCTGATGTGTCATTTTGATTAATTTCCAGGACAGTGCTCAGTGTGAGTTTGTTGTCATACTGGTCTTCAAGCCCAATCTTTGACAGCACCTCCCTCAGACATGGCCCTGTGAATCAACACAAAGAGACTGATGAATGTATAGGATGTTACATTTGATCTTTACCTATTACCCCAAAAAATCAGCAATTTGCTCATCACTGGTATGACTACACAGCCTGTTAAAACGTCTACATAATATAGTGTTTTCTGTGACTCTGAGAAGTTTTGTCAAACCTGAGAGAAGAGCAAACTGGAGACATGGAGTTTGAAAGGTATGGATGATTACTGATTTGCCAGGAATGGAGGGGCTAACAAAGAGGGGATTGCCCAAAGGACCAAGGGTTCAGGGGGCCTATACCAGAGACACCACTAACATTTCTTGTTGGAAATCCACAGGATGAAAGCAAAGTAAGGATGTCCAAATAAAGCTTTCTATCCTGATCCTCAAATATTGAGCATCTGCTGATCTGATATTTCTTTTATTTAATTGTTGTTTATTTATTTTTTGCATGGTTGATGGTAATGTCATTCTGTCGGTTGATCTGATTGTCAGTCTGTCTTCTGTTTGTTACACCAGCCACTTTTCCACCACAAAAACTTTCTTCAGGGACTAGGTACCTTTGGAGGTGCCTAGGTACCCCCCAAAGTCTCTGGTTGGGGGGCAGTACTTTCCAAAAGTACAGGACTTTAAGTACTTTAAGTCTGAGGCAGCACTGGACACTACTGATTGCTTAAGTACTCACTGCATTTTATTTCAGCCACTACTTTTAAAAATCAGTAGCCACAAACAAGTTTTTTTGGGTTTTTTTTGTTTGTAATGCTAGGAACAAAATCCAGAAACCACAAATAATGATGCCTGTCCATCACTGTCTATGGTACCATTGCTGTTGTAGAATGTAGCTTTTGGTGATTCTCTGACTATTCCTCTATAGGGGCTCTGTTAGGTAGGACGACGGTCAGGTATTTGTCCTGAGGGGCCAAATGCCTCATAACTTGCCCATGTTTGGATCCAGTATTTTTGGAGACTGACTTCTAGGAAGTTCAATTCTACATCACTGGCTCATACATTTAGGTTATTTGTTGTTGTTGTTTCTGTCTCTACTTCTCGCACATGCTCAAAATAATATAATATTTAGTAACAATATTGTAGTTACATAAATGTTTCTTGGTATATGTAATATAGATTTTAGTCTGCTTTTTTCTTCATATAAAATATTTGTAAACATACTATGAAAAGTTACTGGCTGTGTTTCTGCCCATATGCCATTTTGCCTCTAACTGCATCACAGTGTGGTTGAGGTGTTATGAATTTTCAAAAAGCATTCAAAATAACCTCTCACCTGTATGCACAGTTATAGAGACCGCCTCACTGCACTGATTGTTGAACACTGTTGAGACAGAGATAATGTACTCTGTGTCTGACTTTAAATCAGTGAATATCTTGTAGCAGTCTTCCATGATCACTGCGAGCGGCTCCTCCCCCACACTTGTGATCTTTATGAGGAACTGATGTGGTATTTCCTCCATGTTGTCTCCCTTGGTCCATCTCACGGAAAGAGCCCTGGCCTCCGAGTGGCCTTTGGTTAAGTCTCGAGGTGCTGGCACAGCTGCGACAGAGCAGATATTTAAAATTAAAATGTTTTTATTTAATAATGAACATACTGCAGTGAAATTAATATGAGATGTCTTGGCAGTTCTAATCTTACCTGTGAAAACAGATCTCTGGATCCATTCACTTAAATTTCCTTCCTTGTCCTCTGTGGCCACACTGAAAATGTACTTTTGTCCAAGTTGAAGTTTGGTTATTTCAATTTTATTAAAATCTTTGATGACTAAGCAATCTTCCACATTTGCTGTGGGGGAGCGCCATTTAACTCTGAAGGTTTTAGGCCCCTCCAGTCCCTCCGGGCATCCCCAGCTCAGGACCACAGAGTTTGGCTTCACTGACAGGAACTTGATCTCACCAGGAGGGGGCACCGCTGTCAAACATAAAACAGCACAAGAAATTATATGTGCCACTTCTACAGTCATTTCAGACCTAATTGTAAAACACGATCATGTTGTGAAACACTTCTGAAAGTCAAAAGTCAAACTACAGTATAACATTTATGTATCAGACTTTAGCTGACAAAGAATCATCATTAAAAATAGGTTTGACAGTTAAAAGTCAGTTATTTTAGTAAGTGGCTGTAGAAATATTTTGTCAATACAGTTTGTCTCAATTCTTGAATAAAAAATAAGCTCAAATCTCTGATTAATCTGTTGTTCACAACAGATTTGAATTCTTCATTCATTTAAGCAAATTACACAGGTTTTGGCACATGTGCTAAAGAGTAAGTACAACTGCCTACAGTTTGCACAGTAAACACTTGCACATGGCTCACTGATCATAATGATAAGTTGATTCTTATCACAGGTCTTTCATCGTGGGAGCCATCACATTCAAAATGATCCATTCAATCATTCATCCAATCAAAATCTGTCAGACATGTATAGTCCTCAACTATATGTTATAGAGAGGTTCCCTACATGATTGTTTCTCATGTCTGGCAAATGGTCAAATGAGCTGTCAGGTGACAGTAATGAACTAGGATTCCCATTAGTGTCATTCAAATTTTCCGCTTGCTGTATATGACTTTACAGATCCCATGTGACTTTTCTGTAGACAGTAACATAACCGCATAACACATTTTATGATTTTTACCTTTGCCCTGCCACGTCATATTAAATGCTACCAAACTTGAGAACAGTTTTTCTACAGCCAGTCATAAATCCTTCGGAGATAGATTTTATCATGTCCATGCTTGTCTCCTTCCTTGTGGCACATTTCAAAGATCATTTGGTAATGTCTCTTGCAGTTCAATGGTTCCAACAGTTGACTAACTTAGCAATTTAGCACTCTTTTCACTTTTGAGTTGATTTGGTCTGCTTTAATTAAGTGACAAGAAACTCTCCATGCCCTCAACACAAAACTCTATGGTTGTTTGCAGATGCAGTACATGCATTGTCTGTTTTTTTTTGTAATTGTTTTATGACATTTTATATTAGATAGGTCACAGGAAAGGGGGATAGAGATTGACTGTATATGCTTTAGTCAGGTCCCTCCCCTTTTCACTCCGTGCTGCAATGACAAAGCTTGGACAGCTTTCTCCTTTCCTGTTTCATGTGATTATGTGCTAGGCTTGTCTATGTTGAAAGGAAAACCAAATTTTGAATTTTGAAAAGACATTGCTGAGGGACTTGTAAAAGCAATAAATATTCACATCGTAAGTTAGCAAATATTAGCTACTTAATCTACATAAACATTAGTTAGCTAGTTAGCCAGCATTTTGCTAACATTTGCTAGTTTGCTAGCTTATAGATTTCTTATTTCTACATCAAGATATGCCCAATCATTGAAGTTCCATATAAAAAAAATATGTATCAGCATGCTTGTAATAACGGAACATTTATAAATACTTTTTAAGTATTTACCCACCTGTCTCAAGTTGTCCAGGCTTCTGGTATGCGTCACCATCAGACATCTGTAATAGAATAGTATTAAATATCAAAATGCAGCATGTCACTAATACAAGATATTATATATATATATATATTATATTTCCCCATTTTTCCATTCATTTATACATTTTCAGATTTTTACCGGACTCTTGGCACCAGGCTTCTGCGAGACGATGTCATGACCTCTGTGATTTCCCTGTGCACAAATGCTGCAGATCTGCATCCGATCAGTCCTGCAGAAGAAATCTAGAGCCATTTTGTAGTGCTGACAGCGTTTCTCCTCAACTTCATCACACATATCTATGAGTGTGTGTCTCTGCAGAGATTTCACTACATAGTGCTGCCGGACATCATACTCGCAGAAGGAAATGTTACAGGTCAGACAGGTCTTCACAGCTGTAGCCTCACAGCAAATGTCACACAGCACCTTCTCTGCTCTGTTTTCAAATACAGAAATAAAGTACAGCTATTATTTACAACATAAAGCAGTGACATTTATGCTACATGGGCTAGGTGTTAGCCTGGCTCTAAACATTAAAGACTGAAGGAATAGCCTCCTATAGTTTCTCCTCGCTAAAGAAGGCCTACTGAAACATTTGTATCTAGACTTCTTAATATAAATAAGCTTTGGTTATGCTGTCACAAATGAAGCAAAGTTGTATTTTGAAAAGTGTGGAATCCAGTGTTTTTTAAACTTGACCCACAGGATGTCTACACATGCTGCAGTTTCAGTTATATTTTTCAGTCGTTCATCTCACACAAGTCTGACAGAGTCGATTTTCATTATTCTCTTCTTGACAGGACTTTGCTACCCAAGCTGTGAGACATGTTAACGCAGGTCACGTTTACACACAGACAGCGCTGGTGAATTGCGAGGCATCACATAGCCTGTACACAGTTGTATTTATGAACATAAAATGTATGTGTTCTGTTCTGTTCTGTTCAATGTGAGACAGACAACTGAAAAATGCAGCTGTGTAGACATAACATGAATCAGGACACCCCTTCAAATGTTAGTGCAGTGAATTTAAAAAGCGTCTCACTTTTCATCAGAGAAAACTGTCCTTTCATCATAGCGGAAATCCCTCGATCCAGAAGCTGATGAATAATCAGATGTGTCAGACGAGAATCTGGATTCTGCTCTCTCTCGATAGTGGCGACTGAGTCCAAAAGGCAAAATTAGAAAAAAGACACAAGACATCACAAACGGCTACAAGAAGAAACTGTAAAGTCACCTTAAAGGTCCAGTGTGTAAGATTTATGGGGATCTGTCGGCGGAATATTGCAGAAGCAGAATATAATATTCACCACTATGTTTTGATCTGTGCAGTGGTTCCCAACTGGTGATTTTTTTGGGAGGGCTATTTGATGAGCAACGGGTCACTGATGACCTTTTTGTCTAATGTGTCATAACAGCTTATGAATAATTTATACATTAAGGGTAGTGTTATTGTAAAGTAGTACCAAAAACAGTTAACCTAGATTATACACACTGGTCCTTTAAGGTGGAGATTTCAATGTCTTTTTCTATTTTTCTTTTTTTTTTAAAAGTTGTTAGAACATGTTTTGTCTTACTTAGGATGTGAGTCCATCTCCTGTGACTCAAAACTGTGCACCATTTTTATCCTGAAGGTCATGACATCATGTCTTTATGTTATTCATATTCAGAATGTAGCAATTAAAAAAACATACAAGGCAGAGATTATAATGGTTGCATCATCTAGGTGGAAAACAAGAGGTGGAGGATGAATCTTCCTTTAGATCTCTTCAGAGACAATATCTAAGTAATGAATCATGTCTGACACATTCATCCAATATTGTTGCAGAACAATGAATCAGCCTCCTATAACAATATTACATATAGTCTTGCTCTATACTGTTCGTCTCTTTTGAAGTTGCTTATGGTATCCTTTGAACTGTCGGGCACATCTGTTGCATGTCCAGAAGATGTAGTTTGAGTGTCAAATGTATTTTATTGTACAAACATTTAGCTAAACTGATAATCTTTCTGTTTAACTGACTAATCCTTCTCATAGCTGCATAATGTGCATAAAAAAGAACTATTAAGTAAGTATTACTTTTCTGACAGAAAATATGTTGATAGAGTTCGTCTCTATATATTTTCTTTCAACTCGCAGCTGTTGCCAGCACACCAGACAGTGTGTGACAGATTTTGTCAAAGTGTGAGAACAAATTGTTTATATGAACGCACCACTGATAATGACTACCATCTGATCATCTCTCAGCACTTTAAAATGTCACCAAAGTTTCTTAAATGTATCAAAGAAAATGTGTTGAATATTCAACATATTAACTCTTTCAATAACAGCACATCACTAGTTAGACAATAATGTGATCAGTGATTTTTACCTGCTGTGGACAAAGTCATGAGGAGTTGTGTGAGCACTTAACACTGGATACACAGCTGATGGAGGGCAGTGTACATTTAAACTGGAAAACATCACACACATAACACAGTATCTGAGTTTTCAGATGGTCTAGTTCATTAGATCGATGTAGGGCAACACATTAAGATGCAGTAAACTTACCTTTGTGGGCCCATACCAATCACAGGTCTACTCCAATATTTGGGCATGCCTACTTTTCTGAAATGAGGTGACAAGAAAAAAATAATCACCAAAATGTAACAATTTAAAGACAAAGACTGGTCCAGTGAATGAAAGAAAAAACGGTCCAAAATCATATCAGGGCACTGAAACAGTACACTAATACACATAAGTACATAATATATTAGTTGACCAATTTTATCTGCCATACATTAGTCCATCATAACTATATTGATCTACATCAGTATTGGCATATATTTTGTCCAATGTGCACCTGTATGACATAATGCAGGTTGATTTTATTCGTTAGCTTTACAGGCAGCATTCTGTGTATATTTGATTATTTTTCTTAATTTAGGTTTAATATATACATATATTTTCTTCTATTTGTGTTTTTAGTTATGATTACCAATCATTTTTAAAATACAGATGAAAGTTTACTGTTTCAGTGCTCTGTTATCATGTTGGACAAAGTTTATTGTTAACCAATAAAATACCAAACTAACCACATTACATATTTTTGTCAGGTGTTAACCACTTTTGATGGATTATTGCAAAAATGTGTGTTCATGTATATATACTGTATATTATATTCTGTGCAAAGAATATCAGCCAATATCAGCCAGCCAAATAAAGCAAAATATATGTATATATTAAACCTAAATTAAGAAAAACAATCAAACATACATAAAATTAAGCCCATATAGCTAACAAATTAAAACAAAGGTCTCATATTGGGCAACCTACTGTATATGCTGATCAATACATTTGTGATAGGCCAATACCGGGTTGATAGTATCAGATGACCGATATACTGGTCGGCCTTTAGTAGAGAATATACTGGAGGATGTATTCTTTTGATGCCTTCTCTGTCTCCTAACCAGACATTGTCACTGAAATTCTCTCTTATTTTCAATCCTTGCACCATAAATTTTCCATGTAGTTACTTGCCAACATGAAAGTGGGAAACACTGCACTGAGAATAGCGTCAGTGGAGTGAAATTAAAACTGTTTACATAATAACAATGGATTTAAGTCACAAGTCTGTCTTACATATCAGAATGAGGAGGGATGTCCTTTAAAGACAAGTCTTCAGAGTCTGTCCCATAGGTAGAGTAGTCATCGAGTCCGTCCATTCTGAAAGAATAATGACATTAACTGACTGTTCGCTATGGGCCTGTCAAGCTTTAGATTGGACACCTTGAACACAAGTGCATTTAACCCTTTGCTTCTGTGATCTAACATAAGCTGTGATTGTTAGCATGTGCAGCTAACTAGTTAATAATTAATTACAGTTGTAACCAGAACACCTTTAATTTACTTCATTAGTCTGTGAAGTCACAGGTAGGCCTATTTTTTGGCCTCCATGTGGATATCTGTCCTATCAGAGTTTAGGCTAACATTAGCAACCTTGCACTACATTCACTAGATAGCCTTAGCTTTGCCAAACTAATCTGTTAGTTCTCTGCCTAAAAGCCTTTTTTCTTGTAACATTAAAAGTGAAAATATAGGAGCTGAAAATATGAAAACTGTGTAAAATAAGCAGCCAAACCAGACAGACCTTTCTTTGATCAGACAACGCAAGAACCTACTCAACCAGCTCAACAGCACATAAAAGGAATTCTCAGTAACACTCAGTAACAACATATGTAGACAGCAGAATACATGATGTCTCGCTAACTGTTTGTGTCTCATAATGTGTGCTGAAGGCTGAACTGAACCACCAAAGCACAAGAATTTAAAAAAAATCAGTCTTACTGTTTTCCACCAAAATAGGGTGGTATGTTTTTTGTTGAATTCTCTGATGCACATATAGATTCTGGTTTCTTTCCACTGGAAAAAAAACAAAAGAAAATATTCAATTTACCAGACAGAAAATCATTTTTAAACTGTTTGTTTATTTATTTATTCATTCATTTATTTGTTTGTTTGTTTGTTTATTTATTTATTTATTTATTTATTTATTTGTACTGTTTCTGTCTCATAATGTGTGTTGAAAGCCGAACTGGACCACCAAAGCACAAGAATAAGAGGGGAAAAAAATCAGTCTTACTGTTTTCCACCAAAATATGGTGGTATATTTTTGGTAGAATTCTCCGATGCACATATAGATTCTGGTTTCTTTCCACTGGAAAAAACAAAAGAAAATATTTAATTTACCAGACAGTAAATCATTTTTTAAAGGGAGAACTCACAAAAACACAGAGAATATATATTTAGCATATTTTCTTTTTTTTTCATACACATCAGGACCCCATTCCCCAGAGCCTTCAGAGCACTACATGCATCGTAAGTTGTACCTTAGGATCTCCCTTAAGCTGTTTCCCAGAGTCTTAGCTATGGTATACCTTCTGAAAAATATACCTTTGGAAGGGCGGTCTGAATCACTCGAAAGCCGTCTCTTAGCTTAGTTCATCCTGTCACAGTTTTAGCTTTATTGGGCCAAATTATGCTTTTCAAATAGACTGTTGCAGTACAGTGCACATCTAGGTGACATCTAGGTTGAAATTACATCCTTAGTTTAAAACTACCTTCATGAAAATCAATTGTGAAAACAATGTTTCTGTGCATAACACATCATGAGAATGTTGTCATTTAATCTGTCTGTTCTTATCATTAATCTTATCATAGCCTAATGAAATATAGGACCTCTCCATAATACTAATCCAATTTGTGAAAAACTGTGAATCTTTTTTATGTACATAAACAAACATTCGTTGCTAAGGTATACCTTAGAAACATTCACAGGATGCTAAGATACATCGAAACTGGGAAACATGGTGTATGACTCATATATCTCACTTTTTTCCCCCCTAAAATGCAGTTTGTAAATGACTTATAAGACAATAAGAAAGTCATAGTGTAGCTTATTAAACTTCGTCTGCCACAGAAAGGAAGACTTCAGATTTTTTTTTGGCAAAATATGCTGATCCACTCTTGTAAGGGGTAGGTGTTATTCTTTTCCCCCTAAAGACCTTTTGGTCTAGTCCTGCCCTACTGTGCTGTGATTGGCTACTTGTTGCCTCAACGACATTGCCAGAAAGCCTTTCTAACTTTATAAAAAGGTCTGCTTGACAGCAGCATGATCGTTCCCAAAACTTCTGTAGCTTTTGTGCTTAAACCAAACTAAACTATGCATTAAAAACTGAAAATAATTAGTCACTTAAGTCTAAAAAACAGACAGTGGCATTCAGTTTCACGTGGGACACAAAGCCCAGTCTCCTGAGTGACTCCAATACTTCTCTGTACTGCCAATAGAGACGTGTCCAGTCCCTATCATGGATGACCATGAAACCATAATGTAGAAACTCGCCATTCATCACAAAACTGTTCAATTATCAGCCTTTGAAGATAATTAGAAAAACAATAAACCCAGAAGCTGTGAAAGTGATGTAACGACTTTCTCCATCCAAAAGCTAGCATTAGCTGCTGAAGCTACAATGCCTGTGAGTTTTAGTACGAAGATGTAGTCTCAAGAGCAACAGGTCTCACTCATTATTTTGCTTCCCAGCTGACAAAAGGACCAGGAGACACTGGAGAAAACACTTCAGGAAAGTAAATGTTACCAGGGATAGCAATTATTGATGTTAACAATGATGTATGTTGAACGAGACAAGAGATGTAGTTCACTGAGCGATTTCACACAAAACTAAACCAAAGTACGACAAACCTACAACAGAACTGCAGCTTCCGTGTAAAATTATCATTTAAATCTCCAAACATGTAATTCAAGGCACAATTCAAACGGGATGAAAAAAATGTTTTGTCTCTCGCCATTCATTAACATTTTTTCCAAAGTAAGGTCCCATAGGGCACACTGAAAGGGGAGGGGTCTCTCTATATCACACTCACACAAACAGCCACACTAGCAAGTAAAAATCTTCCCTTTATGAATGTGTAAGTGAGGCTGTGCATTTGTAATCTTACTGTTCTCCTTTGAAAAGTAAAGGGGATTCAATGGACTGTTCGGATCTCACGCTCAAACAGTCACTGGACCTTGATGTCTTCAACCTGAAATTCATTTTGTAATTTCAGAGGCTTAATTAATAGTAACAGCATCTATTTGACATCCATATTTAGTCAAACAATTTCAACTTTTAAACTAGTAACTTTTGGTACTTAAAAGTATAATCTGCAACATGGGGCTCAGCATAAAACAGTTTTTATTTAAAACTGATAATTTTTCAAATGCAATTTTATGAAAAAAAAAAAAGACTTGCCCAACTTGATGTTTTTCCAATTTTTTTCTATTCATTCATATTTATTAATAATTAGTTAATAATAAGTAAAATAGCTTTAGATATCGTTTGAAATATATTTGAAGGTCTTCTTACCTTTGGCCCCTGTCCTTTGAGCCAGTAGATGTTCCTGACAATTCTTTATCAATGAATTTAGAAATGAGAACCTTCACATTCCCCCTGAAAAGAATTAAAATAGTGAAGTGTGCTGATCTAACAATGTACTTGTACTGTGTGTGATGCCTTATTTTCTGTCTTACTGTATAGTGACAGTAAGAGTACAGAATGTAAATGTGAAGGGAACTCTGTTGATCAAGATTCAGTGCAGCTGACTTCAAAATGATCAAAGTAAGGTCTATAAAACCAGTTGAAAAGATGAATGAAAGTATATGAATTATGACTGGTATCATTTGATATTAAAAGAAGTTATGGACTCTTACTTTGCGTCGTCTTCCTTCGAAGGATCCATTCTTTTTTTTTTTTTTAACTGAGGACTCAGTTAAAGCTTACACATCCCTCTTCACCTTTGGACCATACTACCACTGGACCGTCAAAGATAAGAACAAACCTGTAGATGTTCACAAACCAGTCATCAAGTGCCAAAACCTAAAACAAGTTTCAGCAGCTCAACTTTGATACATTTATGACCAGACATTCACTCAATTCCAGCGTGATATTTGGTCAATAATTCATTATTGTGTAATACTCTTGAATCATGACTTTGCTCAGAAATGTCCCACTTCCTCAGGATTTATAACTCCAAACACATGGTAAATGTCTGATTAGATGGTGCCAAGCACAGTGTAGAAAAGACTGACCTGTAAGGGCGTTTTCACACTAGGTCTGATTGATTCATTCATACTATGCCAGAGTATCTTTGACACCCCCCTCCTCTCCCCCACTGGTGAGTGTTCACAGTAGTAAGGTTGGTCTGTGCCTGAGCACACTTGCACATGTACACACTCCAACACAACAATTACCTACTAAAAGTATTAATGCTAACACTACTAGAAATTCATCTCATCAACAATAAAATTTGGAAACACTTTGCACTCAATAAAATATTACTTTAACTTTGGAGAAAATAATAAGTTGGTGGAAAAAAAAAACATAAATATCCAGGAACCCTGCCCACTATAGTAGTGCATAGTGCAATAGTGCAAATACTTCAAAGGGATTCATCCATGCAAGGCATCTGCCTGCCAAAGTGCCTTTAAGCAAGTCTTCATGCAAGGCACCCCTGTCTGAGCTCTCAGGGTGTTGGCAGATCAACTGGCGGATAACTTCACAGACATTTTCAAACTTTGGACGACCTTTGCTGTTTATAAATCAATTTAATTGATATTTTTATAGTCATCAGTCTGTTAGTGAAGAGTACTTCCTTGTCGAGGTGGAGCAAATTTCAACTCATCCTTGGGGGCTAATGCAGCCGTCAAAATACGCCCACTAAAGGTTTTGCTACTAACAGGCTGTTTTAACATGTTGGATCTGAATGAACGTGTTAACACACAAAAGTCGCACAATGACACAAAGCAAATAATCAACTGAGGCAGCAGCAGAGGCACATATGCAATTCAGTTACCGTGGTTACGCTTCTCTCACATCATTCTTTAATGTTACTATACAACATTATTGTTAGTGCTATCTAACTTAGCTAACAAACAGTTAGCCAGTGTTAGTCAGCTTCTCCAAAATGGACAACAAAGAGAAATCCAAAAGAAAAAGAAAGTCAAACTCAACAGAAGATGATACTGTTGTTCTCCTCAAAGAATATGGAAAACACAAGCACATAATTCAAAGTAAAGTTAACCCAGTCACGACAAATACACACAGAAGATGTGACAGGAAGTAACTGACAAACTCAATGAGAGAAATCTGCTGTGAAACAAACTGTAGATGAAGTCACAAGGAAATGTGAGAATATTACTCTGACAGCAAGAAAAAAGACAGAACAGGAGTCAACAAAGTGAGTTTCAATAAAACAATATAGCAAACATCAATATATGGGACAGAGTAACAAATTATTTCACGTTTAAGGGACTGCTGCCTTAACATCGTAAAATGGTCACTTAGGACCTTCACTTAAGACCTCACATAGCTAAAAGCAAACACTTGATGAAAGGATTTTCCCTTACAAGAGCTTAAGGAAATTCTTATGGTGAATTTATACCACTCATTTTTATCTTTTTTCATCATTAAATTAAAATTTTAGGGAAACCTTAGCCTACGTGGTTTTACGCAACCGGGCCCTGGTGGCTTTGAAGAGAGCAGTATAACAGCTTCAGTTTCCTTGTACATAGGCCT
>JAJHUR010122600.1:0-20371 GCA_027495735.1 Lutjanus campechanus | reverse complement strand
TTTATTCCTTTAATTGGGATAGAACAGCTGAAGATATGACATGAAGTGGGAGAGAGCGCGGGTGGCAACATGCAGCAAAGGGCTGCAATCTGGAATCAAACCCAGGACTGCAGCAGAGGACTCACAGCCTCGGTACATGGGGGCACAGTTAGATGAGTAAATTAGGTGTCTGAGTTAATTATTCATAATTAACACAGGAGGAAAGTAGGAGGAAAGTTTCCTTACTTGTACCTCCCCTTTTTTCCTTCAAAACACTGTCCTTTTTGAGAATATTCCTATTAAAAGGCTGCTGTTCTTCTCAACCACGTTAGTTAATTAGTCTCTCGTCTTTCCTTTTGACTGCTTTGATGAGAGGAAACAGAAACATCAAGGATGCTGCATCGATTTTAACCAGATAAAGTAGGTGGGAGGTGCGTGAAGCTTGGTTGAAGTAGAGCCAGGGCGAGTGATTTGTCAAGCAAGCGACACTTATCTCATCCTGTTCGCTGACTCACAGAGCAGGTTAGGTCATCCTCATTTAAGAAAACCGAAGCAATCAGCTGTTCACTCGCTCACGTAGCCTCCAGTTAGGAAGTGGTGGGAGCTTTGACAGCTGTGCTTTTTAGTGTTGCTATGGTTACAAGTTGGGCAGTGGATGAATTTGGAACAGTGATTAAACTTGAGCCAAACTGTGTGTGCGTTTAACGGTTTTAATGCCCACCTCGCACAGAGCACAGTATAAAACATGATAAACTCAGGATTCTGAAATAGAATTATACCTTAGAAACATTGCCAATAAACTGTAACATAACTCTGTGAGCTTTAAGTATAGAGACAATTGCTTATAACTTTGTACAATACAAGGTTATAAGCAATTGTATGATGTCTATACAGGGAGGCTTAAGGTCCTTAAAATTTATTAAATTTACATTAACTAATTTTAAAGGTCAGTACATTTCTAACTAATTTCAGCCCTTCCTCCAGTACTTCTGTTCACTCTTTCAAGCTATAAGGAACTTTCATATTTTGATCACTTTGGAGGCCCCTGTTGACAAAAGTGGTAGTATTTCTTCCACCTTAATCTCAAAACATAATGTCAAAAATAAAATTATGTAAATAAAAATCCCATCTTTAATTCTTTTTAACTGGCTGACCTGCTGCTCACTCTGACTTTGCCAGGGAAAATTTAAACACAGACTCATTTCACACTTATTTCACAGAGAATCTGACCCGGTGACAGACATTAAGAATGACTATATAAAAAATAATTTCAGATTGTAGCATTTGTAGGTCATATAGGGGTCATATAGGAGTGCCAGTATTAAGACGGTTAGAAACTCCTTGTAATAGCTGTGACCTCCAGTATTTCAGATTAAGTCTCATCCATGTTGCTTACACATCCCTTATTCAGAATATAAATATAGCTTTAGCTTTTTCATACTGACACTATGTGTATCTACTCATAAGAGTGTGTCTATATTTTCACTTTTGATGTTTAATTTCATTGCAAAATTGGCCTTAAATTTAATTAAAAAGTGGCATTAAAGAGTTTTACGTTTAACTTATAAAATATTGTCCACTAGTTATACTTTATAGATCTTGTTTTAAGTTGTCATGCATGAATATTAACAATTTTCAAGAGTTTTATAAAGCCTTATAAATGCATTATAATGTCTTATGAATGTGCTTACAATGCGTTATAGACATGATCTTCATAGAAAGTGTTAAGATAAGTGGTGGAAAACTTCTGCAGCACTTGGAAAAAAGAAATCTGATGTGGTTTATATTTGTATTTGACTGCTTCTGAGGTCATCCTGCATGTTGACACTCAGTTTTTTTTTCAGTGCTGCTTCAGACTGATGTTTTCTCAATATTCTTTTTTTTTTTTGTTTGTTTGTTTTTTAGCCGGATTTACTGAACTTCAAGAAAGGTTGGATGGTGAAGCTGGATGAGCAAGGCCAGGTACTTTATGAACTGTTAATCTGCCTTTTTTTATTGCTCATGTTCAAAATCAAGAGTAAAACCTAAATTGAAGTATCATATCTGATTTCATTGACTTGAGTGCAGTAAATAAAGACAAAATGTTGGCATTTATTTAAAAAAAAAGGTTCACTTTCAAGGGTTTCTTTATGAAAAAGAATGATGGACTCATCAAAAAGGGAGTCCAAAGCCAGTTCAAAGAGCATCTGACTGTTCACTTTAAGCACTCCTGAATGTCTGTAGCATTCTATGGCCTTTACAGAGGTGCGGTCAGACTTTGATGTTGTATCTTCAATAGACTTAAAAGACGAGGGCGGAGCCTGAAAGTACATCTTTATATGATATACAGAGAGGCCAACTGTGTTCCATCACAGAGCAGGTTTATTGACTGATCGGACGGTCAATATGTGACAACTTCTTCTTTTCATCTTGTTACCTGAACATGCTCTGCTCTTACACGCCTCTGTCTTCTTTTCCTTCCCATGTTGTAGTGGAAGAAATACTGGTTTGTTCTGACGGATCACAGCCTGAGATACTACAAAGATTCAATAGCAGAGGAGGTGAGCTTCTTCACTCACTATTGCATATTTCTCTGTCGAACAGTTCTTTGTTTCCTTTCTTTTTTTTATTCCCTACTCATCTTTGTGTTCCCTCAGGCCTCTGACCTGGACGGAGAGATCGACCTGTCGACTTGCTGCAATGTAACGGAGTACCAGGCTCAACGCAACTATGGCTTCCAAATACATGTAAGAGACTTTGATTTCTTCTAAAAAACAAATGTTGCTACCATGAATGGTCATTTATTCAGACATTGATATTATTTATTAGCATAAGAAAAGTGTTTTATGGTCCTCTGACACAATCCTGACCTTTTTTAAGAGGGTAAAACTTTTATACTTTGTACTGTTAGTCAACGTAATTGACCTGCAATATCAATATCAATTGCAGTTTGTAATTTTCACAATAAAAGTTGTCTTTTATTGTGAAAATTACAAACTGCATTTGCTGCTGACACTATGTCAGAGAGGCAACATTGTAGATAACTTTGTTTAACTGTAGTTTGGATATTATTAAGCTGCATTACAGTGTGTCTCTAATGTTTTTGTTTAACACACAATAAGGGTACATATCATATACTTAAGTGTTGCATAGCTTATGCATGACTTATTATTATTTATTGTGCATTATTGCACAATGTATAATGAATTCATGTTGATCATGTCACTATGATTTTATGTCACACATGCACACTAATCATAAGTCATGCATTAGTTTAACATTACTTAAGTAAATTAATTGTACTTATTGTAAAGTGTTTATATTGTAATATTGATATGCAGTATTTTGTAATATAGTGTACCAAATAAAAATCCAGTCCAGCCAGAAATATCAAACATGTATCTACCACAATATAAACGGTTTCTGTCATATCACCCAGCCCTGGTAAACAGACGCCTTGGTCTAAACAAAAACAGACCTTTTAGAATGAATCATTGTTTATTACAAGTCTGTTGTATTACACGTCATACGTACTTAATTTTCACCGTGCTGTTAAATGTTTCAGACCCAGGAGGGAGTGCACACCTTGTCGGCCATGACAGCAGGGATACGCAGAAACTGGATCCAGGCAGTCATGAAGAACGTCAGACCCTCCACTGCCCCTGACGTGGCGAGGTCAGTACAATCATGTCGGCCTTATTACACACGTTTCAGCCATAATGAGATATTTCAGCCTCTGATCTCAACTGGAAAGATGATTAACCTCCGGATCTCTGCTGGATGCAGCAGTGTCGCGTTTGCTTCACGGCTCAATCGCTGGTCTGTCATGTTTTCACACAGTCTGTAATCCAGTAGTGTATTGAGTTGTTTCACTAACGTTCCTTGTGTTTTACAAGCATATTTGAGGGATATGGCAACAGATTGTCACTGTACTTTGCTTATTTTAATTAGTGTTCATAGCCTGAGGTCTTTATTTTTCAGAAAAAGAACTAGTAGCATTCCTTCTCTTGTTTGATAGACTTTGGTGGAAAAGTGACATAAAAAAACTTTTTTTTAATTTTGTTTAAATCTTTTTCTGGCCTTTCTTTTGGGACGAGCATTTTGAAGCTAAAACTGACTTGCCTGCCTTTTGACTCCTTTTCAGCTCAACTGAGGATCATGGCTCCTTCTCCCCATTAGAGGGTCTGGTTCGGCCGGACGTCACCCAGGACTCTCCCTCTTCTGAGGCCTCGTCCGTGGAGAGAGATTCCTCTGCAGGCGTCATAAAAAGCCGGGCGCGTGAACGTAGAAGAGAAGGCCGCTCCAAGACTTTTGACTGGGCAGAGTTCAGACCCATCGCTCAGGCTCTGGCTCAGCAGCGGGCGCAGGAGGCCGAGAGCCTCCACGCGGACCTGGGAGAGCTGGAGCGCAGTCGGAGACGAGAAGAGAGGCGGAAGAGGTATGAGTCTGTGACCACCTCGTCGGCGGAGCAGACATCCGTTAAAGAAGGAGGAAAGACGGACTATGAGAGCGGAGAGGGGGTCCTAGAAACTGATTCGATAGGTTCCACGTCTCTGGAGAGGCAGCAGAGGGTGGAGGAGGTGATTGAGCAACACTGGCAGCAGGTGGAGAATACGCCCATACGGGAGGAGAGGAGGGTGCCACTGCCCAGCGTGGTGCAATCTAGAGAGACTGCAGAGCTGGAGCAGCTACTGGAGAACTACAAACAAGGGGTACGTTCACTCATTAAGTGTAGTGTTTATTCAGTCAATATCAAATGTAGTGAGTACACACACAACAAGCTGCAAACCAGGAGAAGAATCAGTAGTACATGAAATAAAATGAAACTGCTATGATTAATTGATTGATAATTAAATTAATCTCCAACTATTTTGATAATCAGTCTTTCAGTTTGAGTTATTTTATGAGGAAAAAAAGTTTCTTAAATGTGAGTATTTTCTGGGTTCTTTAAACTGAATACTTTTGGGTTGTGGACAAAACAAGATATTAGACGATGTCAGTTTGGGCTTTAAGAAATACTGATGAACATTTTTCACCATTTTCTAACCTTTGAGGACATCATCATGAGCTTAAAGGAACAGGATTTTTTTTTTTTACTATTTTTGGACATTGTATATACCAAGCAACTAATTGATTCATTGAAAAATAATAATTTCGCCATATTTTATGTTGAAAACCACAAATAAGATAAACAGCACTGCACTTTTTGTTTGGGTCAACATTAAAATAATAGCATAGCCAGTGATAATTTTCATTATCGATTAATCTGTTGATTATTTTCTCAATTAATCGATTATTCATCAATTAGTGGTTTGGTCCATAAAATGGCAGAAAATGTTGATGTCCTCTAATGTCTTTTTATGTCAATAACACAATTCAATAACCAATAACCAGAAATTGTCGGATGTAAATATGATTATAGAGTGTGGTCTAGACCTACTCTATATGTAAAGTGTCTTGAGACAACTTTGTTGTGAATTGGCGCTATATAAATAAAATTTGATTTGATTTGATTTGATTTGAAATATGATCATTTGAGAAGCTGAAATCAGAGAATATTTAAATAGAATCTTCAAATTAAAAAGGAGTGTTAAATTTAACAGCTCCATAGTTGATCAGTTGTTGTAATAAGGATACGGTATGTGATAATTCAGGTCTGACTTTTTAATTATCTGACTCACCCCAACTGGTACAGCAACACTTCAGCTTCTTGAGCTAATATTAGCGTTGGCTTCACAACCTGCCAGGCTACCTGTTAGCTTTTTCTCTTAAATTGACCTGAGGCAATCATCTAGATTGCAAAGACATGCCACTCTTGGTGTTTCGTGAACAACAAAAAGACATGGTCCAATCCTTATTTTTTCAAGCATCAGAACTGATGGAGAAAGGTGTTTGCTCTTCCACAAAAAACATCTTCGGCAAAATACACAAGCACTGGCATGCAGAGAGTAAATTTAATCAGGCAACAGCTAAGTTTCAGTTTTATAGTTTTGCCAACTCACAGAATGAATACTAATTACTAACAGCTGTGTAAATTTCCTGTCAAATGTTATCTTAATCTTTAACTTGCTACAGGTTGTTAGGACAGTGTTAATTATGTGATTCATAGCCTAATAAGAATCTCAGCTCCTATAATTTGAAAAAATTTGACTCTTTAAAATCATATCAATCGATTTTGACGTCAAAACTATCAATTTTTCAGGCTCAAAACCCAAACAGGCTGTTTAAACTATTCAAACTGTTCTCCCTGCTGCTCGTACAGATAGAGGACCTGAAGGCACAGTTGGAGAGCTGTCACCAGCAGCTCCTCGACTCAAACAAGCACAAGCAGGAGCTGGAGCTCCAGCTGAGAACGGCTCTGGAAAGAGAGCAGGATATCCGGACAGGTTACATCTCTCCGGTGAGTTATTAGTCTCTGTGTATCGGGTGCGCAGCTGCATTGCACTGTATGTTATTCTGCTATGATGGGAAATCCTGTTGTAAATTTCATGCGTATATTCTCAATTGAGCAGTATTTTCTCCTCCATTTTGTAACATTCTTTGCATGTTGTGTTTTATCATAAGAAAACATCAAACAAACTGACATCGAAGCAACAAAATGGCTACAGATATGTGCCTTTGCATGAGTTCATTGCATGGAAAAGAACATTGATATCTTATAACTACATTGGCTTCTACTAGTTAATTTCCTGTCTCTGTGTTATAGGTCTGTACTGTATCTGAACTCATGCTAGCAGTTACTTTAGTATTGCGTTGGTTTTGGACCAAGGAACTCAAGATTTGTGGTTGCTGATGTGACTTTCTGAGGATTATTTCACTCTAAATGAAAAAGTGAAAAATCTGGAAATGAATTTTCTAACTCAGCAGCTAAGAACAATGTTTCCTTTGCATTTGCTACTTTTATTTTTATCAATACATAAAATTTTAACTTAGGTCAAGCAATATTTTTTGCAATATTTCAACTCTTTTAAATTTCTGGTGTGGGTGTGGATGGAAACATACTTATACATACTTACATTACATTGCATACGGTTCAGAATATTGAGTATATAAAGTATTGAAATGGAGAATTTTATACAGATACAGATATAATAACTATACAAACAAAAATAATAAATATAAAAAAATGTATTTAATATCCTTTTAATTATTTCTAGCTATTTTATAGTTATGTTTATAGTTATGAGTTCGAATTAGAATTAGTTAGTTTTATTTATATTTAGAGTGATATTATCCTTGATTTTCACTGGCACAATAGCTCTATTTGCTGAAATGTTTGGCTCAACATGTATGAATAATAACCTCTTGGCTTGTTTTCTAATTATTTGCATGGACGTCAGATTCTCATCTTCTATTAACTGCTATACAGACCATCCATTTGTTATTCTGTTAACAAATATTGTATGTAGCTATTAAATGGCATAAATGTGTGATGTTGGATAAGATTCTGTGCTTGTGTGCTGATGTATGGGTGGATTTGCCAGAGTGAGGCTGAATGATTACTTTTCTAAATGATTCAGTTTGTATAGGCTTGTATAGTTAAAGTTAGGCACTGCTGTGATTTTTAGATTAGTGTATGCAGTTTTTGTGTTGCTTTGTGCTTTTGAAATAGAACATTTAAGTGACTTGCACTGTCACTTATGCAGAGAGTCTGAAAATATATTTGAATATTAGATTTTAGTTGGATAATACTATTCACTATCTCCACTCAGAAAAGCATTGCTTTGGTGCAAGACATGAGCTTGGACCAGAGAACGTCAGAAATGTGTTTGTAGGACCTGGTATGCCTTCCATCCCTGAGTAAACCATCTAGCTGAAACTAATATTGCATTACTTACCACATGAATTAACTTTTAACCATTTAATGTGCATGCTCTGTTGTAATTAACTAACCCTGGCCATTTAATCTCTTTCCTTTGCTTTGAATTTACACCATTAAAACCTAAAGGAATTTTGAATTTGTTTTGAATCACTGTTAATTTATATAATTTGGGATTATCATGTGGGAAAGATAATTGTAATGTGACTTTTTAATAGAAATTAGAGGGAAATGATTGGTAGTTATCGCTGAAAATTATTAGCAAGCTTTGTGTCTCCCCTGCTGTGTGTTAACCAAATGTCTGGTCCCCTTTTCCAAGCTGGAGCACCCTTTGGGTCTGGAGGCTGATGTGACGCCCCAGACGAAGAGGCCCGAACTGGTTAGTTCTCAAGCACAGAGTTTAACAAAGAAGTACCAGGAGACCAAAGAGCTCCTGAAGCTGCAAGAGCTGAAAAAGCGCAATATGCAAGCACAGCTTGGCCTCTCACTTTCTCACATCAAGGAACCTTACTTTTCTGAACCCCAAAAACCATTCATTCTGGAAGGTCCTTCCCCCGAACCTGTCCAAAAAACAGTTAGCTTCTTGCTTCAGGACAGCACAGAGGCAATTCAAGAACTAGAAGACTATATAACTGATAAACCTCTGACTCTAAAGGAACTGGCAAGAGTATTGAGATCCCATAGTTGTAATCGAGAAACAGCAGAGAAACATCAACTTCAGAAGCTCTTGGAGACCTGGAAGTACCAGCAGGAGATAGAAAATGAAACATTAAAAAAGAGTTTAGCCAGAGCAGGAGAAAGCATTCGTGAATACGAATCCCGTCTTCTTACCATGGAGGACTTGGTGGGGAAGGTTCAGAAGCACAGTTTTGAAAGCCTGAAAAGCCCCTATGGCCCCCTCTCAGAAATCGAAAAACATTCAGAGACAAACGAGATGACTATTGGGATGCTCTCTCAGAGGGTTGAGCTTTTAACAAGTGAAAACGGGGCATTGAAACAACGATGTCAGGAGATAGTGAACCAGCTGACTGAGGCCGACAGAGAAATAGATAGACTGAAAGCCGAGCTGATCGGCCAGCAGGGCGGCAAACAGCATCATCTGGTGATGGAAGAGCTGAAAAGACTGAAGGCTGAACTGGCTGAAAACCAGGCATACGCTATAGACAGGGAGTATTACGAGAGGGAGCTGAATGAGAAATCCCTGAGGCTTCATGAAGCTCTGGTTACGTTGGAGGAGCTTGGCAGCTCCCTCAAAGACACTGAGAAGAAGCTGCAGTTAAAAGAGGCCACGCTGAAAGGTCTGGGCTTTCGAGCAGATTATGAGGACGAGGAGTTACACCCAGAGAAAGAGCAGCTCAAAGAGCTATTCGAAGGCTCGCAAGCAAAGTTACTAGAGATGGAGGCAAACCTTCAGTCTACAGAGCAGCACTGTTTGGAACTTGAAGCCAGGAACAGTGAACTAATCGCACTAAACCAGGAATCTGAGCGAGTCAGTAGAGAGAAGCTAAGAGAAGCTGAAAACGAAATAAGAATGCTGCGAGAGAAGTTAGAAATGAAGACAGGTAGAGTTGAAAAGACAGTTAGTGAGTGTGTTGAGGCAGGAGAGAAGCAGGTTGATGATAAAGGACTTATAAAGCAAGTAGTAGAAGAGATTGAGATGAAGTCTGAGGTGAATAATCAAGTTTTGGAGATGTTAGCAAAGGTAGATGTTAATGTAGAGAAAAAGTTCAGTGATTTAAAAAGCACTTTATTTGGCTCTTCGGAAGAAGAGCCACTCTATGTGAGTCAGAAAGACATGAGGCTGGTAATAGAGGGAGAGTTCTGGAGCCAGCTCTTTGGTGCTTCGGAAATAATACCAGGGCAAGACAGACACAGTTGTGAAAGAGGTGTGGCGGAACAAATGATGGCACAGAAGCGCTTGATGCTCTTGATTAGGAGGATTTGTCCAAAAGCAAAAGTTGAGAGTGAGGAAGTGACGGAACTAGATTTTGCAACCATGTACAGATGGCTTGATAATGAAACAAATGCTCTGATTAATAAGGAGTTAACAGAGATCTTGGAGGCAAAGTCAGACGTTTTGAAGCAGATTGCATCCAGTGTGAAGATGGCCAATGATGACAAATTTCTATCTTTGGCTCTTGCAAGCTTTGATTGTGGTCGAGGACAGAAACAGTCCTCTGAATATCTGTTTGATGCCCTTCAAGAAGCCTGCATGTGTTATGTGATCACTAGGTTGAAAGTCCAACATGAGAAAGAACGAAAGCAAAAGCAGACAGAAGTTCAGAATGGTAGTTTGGATTGTCCAAATTGTCCCAAACTGAGAGAAGTGACCAGAGATCTCCAGTCCAAACTGGCAGATCTTCAGAGTCAGCTATCTGAGGCTTCTTTGAAAGCCGCCACGGGGCCACAAACTTTAATCCAGATCGAAGGAGAGCCCATAGACTCATTGGATAAATGCATTGAGCTTCATGACTTGATTGCCAAGCATAAGAAGGAACTACGAGAGGTCAAAGACGGTTATGAGCAAGAAGCTGAAAAGTTGAGGCAGGAAATCAGTAAGGCCAGTGAGGCACTGCGTGTCCGTTCAGAGGAAAATGTGAAAGAGATCGACTCGCTGACGAACTGCATGGAGAATCTGAAGAAGAAGCACGAGATGGAGAGGGCAAACCTCATGGAGAGGTTTGAGCGGGAAATGGAAGAGCTGAGAGGCGTGATGAGCCCGGCGAACCCGGAGAAGACCTCGACAGATGAGGGCAGACCACCGCATCACGCCTCCGCCCAAACATCAACCCTGAAGGAGCGCATTCAAGAACTGGTGACCCAAGTCTCAGTCATGACCCAAGAGATGAGACGGCGTGAAGAGCAGGGAGACATTACGACTCTGCGGCTGAAATACGAGAAAGACCTGGAAAACCTGAAGGTGGAAGCGCTCCTTGTCCTTGCCGTCGCCCATCTGTGATGCCTTGTGTTCCTTTGTGGCATTCCCAGATCCCCCTTCCTTCCCCAACCCCTACTCCCATTCCTAACCCCGCTCACCCTACTCTTCGCTCTTCGTTCTGTAGACCTCTGTTCTTCTGTGTTGCATGAAAACTAACCTCCTTTAGGTTTATGTGATCATTGACGCTGCAGTAGTTGTGTACTGAGGAACCCATTTTGTTGAAGTTTCATCACCAGCAGTTGTAGAACTGCTGGAGCATTAGATCAGCCATGACAAAAAACACAGAAGCTATTTGATTTTTTCCACACTACCACATCACATATTACCTCTTCTCCTCTGAAATGAGTTCCTCTGGTCGTAGTTCAATGTGCTTATTAATCTATCCGTTCAACTCAGCTATGCCGCATTTTAGATTGTTAAGGGCAAAGAGTTGACCCTTTCTAACACTTTTGAATATTTAGACTTATAAACATGATCATAATTAGCTATTTTGCCACTTAGCATCTAAAATTAGGCTATTTCGGCTATGAGCTTAATTTGTACGGGGCTGATCTCTTTTCCTTTGGCTGTTTCTACTAACGGTTCAATTTTAATCCCTACTTTCTCTGAATAGCAGGTGATGGCATTTAACAACATAACATTTCAATTCTCTGACTAAACCATTTTAACTCTAGGTCTACTTACTAGCTTGTTCTAGAGCTCTCAACTGCATCTCACGGTTGTCAGTAGCAAATGGAGTTGTTTGCTCTGTTGTGATGTGACCGAGTAACCTTTGGTCACGTGGTAGGAAGCCATACATAAGACAACTCCATGACAGCTGAGCCAACAACTTCATTTGCTGGTGGAGGCAGTGAAATGTGGTTGACAGCTTTAGGAAACAGGGAAAAAAGGACAGTGAGCAGATCTTGACTCATTGTGTTGTAAAACTAAGTTAAAGAATTAAGTTTCAAGTGTAGGCTTTGTATGTCTTGCCATGATAAACAGACAGTTTTGGTTTTATTTGTGAAGGTTTGCCCAATACAGCTGAGGTGAATAAAAATGTCATGCTCAACAGAAATGCCTCTCATAGCAACATAGTCTCTGAAATAGCTTGTTGTTGCTGAACCTTTTGAAATGTATTATTTTAATCTATCTGTGTTCTTCAGATTCAGAGAACACAGATTGTATTCACCTCCACTTTTTTGGGTTAGTTGCCAAAATTCCAGAAACCCTTTACAAATAAAACTAAAACTGCATCTGCATGGCTGGACACCACAAGGGATATGTGGGGAAACTGTGTTTTGGTGAATTGAGTGAACCAGCCCTTTAAGGTGTGGTAAAGTTTTAGTTTCAATATTAATTTAGTTTAATTTTAGCTTACTTTGTTCATTTAAAAGATAAGGCTGGTGTTATTCTATACTTCTCTTACTATCAGCAAATCCCATGAAAAGAATAAACAATAGCCACACTTGACCCAAAGTAACTGTTAGTCACAGGAACAACTTTTCAAGGAATTATAAGGTTCCTTCAGCCCATTGTTGCATTTCCACTACAGTCCAAAGACCCGCCAACATTAGGCAAATCGGTCGTCTGACAAGTCTTTACAACAGTGATGCAGCCATATAAAACATCAGACAGGCATCAGTAAAGGTTTGTGGCTGCTTATTTTACTCAACTAATCAGTAATGTTCATCACGACAAGCCCCACCACCAAAGCTCATGTACTTTTGGAAAGTACTACCCCCTGAGAAGGGACTTCTTGTGGGTGAGGGGTAACTAGTGTCCCTAGAACTATGACCCTGGTCCGTGCAGTTAAAATGCACTGATTTCCTACAAAGGCTCCTGGTCCCTGGGGAAAGATCCTGCAATGGAAATGCTGCTGAAGTGTTAGTCTCAGTACTTTCTCACTCCTTCATCCTGTCTATGTCATAAATATAAAATTTCATCTTGAAAAAAGGCTCAGTCATGTCCTAAAACAACTGTAGTTTTTAATCAATGTTAACTCAGGCTGGAGGAATAGGAGTACATTTCTTGAGAACTATTTTCTGCTCTGGATCAATCCGCAACAACGTAGCTCAACAATGTCTTTTTAATAGTTTTTGGATGACAGTGGAGCTCTGTGACATGAACGAATAAGGTATAACAGGCTTTGATACAATACTTTTTGAAGGGTTAATTGTTTTTTGGTTTTGCTTTGTTCTTTTCATGGGATTTGTTGATAATAAGAAAATGCAGAATATCACCAGCCTTACCCTTTCAATAAAAATGTTATTTTTAATGTGTTCTAACTTGGCACTTAGATGTTTATGAGATTGTAATAGAAGAGTAAAAATGTCTGAAGCCCAGGTTGGAAGGTATCCAACAACTCAATTCAGGAAATAACAAGGTTTTAAAAGAATAACAGTGAAGCAAAGTTTAGACAGGATAATTATTGAGCAGCAGGCACTTATTGTCATTTTGGTCCAATGAGACTAAGTGATAACTTTGTGACACAAAGATCAGTCTGACGTACTTGTGGTGGGAGTGTTTAACAGTTGTTCAGATAACAAGCTCATGTCGTAGCTAACTGAATACTTTGCGGTCTCTCAGTAGTGGACTCCATGCCCCAGCCATGACCTAAGATATATTTACACACAAGATACATTGCCTGACATGCTTCTAAATAAAGCTTGAGCATGGTCTGAGGTCAGCACAGGAAGTTTACATTTGCTCTGCGGGGGAGACGTTTCAGCCTCTCACAGCGGGTTCCTGGGTCTGAGCTCTCAGGGGGTTTGATCCCTGTGAAAACACACCGGACCTCCATTTCCCCTGGTTGGCTGGAGTTAGAATGAGGCAGCGAGAGGGACGCAGGCCAGGCCAGAGCCGTCGACTGAGTCCTCAGATTAGTGGCAGTGAATAGAGGACGGAAGCAGGACGAGGTTTTTAGTCGGGCTAGTGTAAAGGCCATTGAAATCCCTTCTTGTGGAAACTTGCTCCATAGTTATAATAGCTGTGTAATGGTTCTTACTGAAAGTGTGTTGATGAGGATTATTCTCCTCTCTCCCTTTCTCCATGCCACCCAAAGGTGCCAGTTTAGCAAGATATGCCCTGTGCTGGGGTTACATTCAAAGGGATGATTCAAATTGTTTGAAGTGTGTTTGTATGAGATGATGCGAGGATCTGCTGGTGTCGGCCATCACAGGGTGTCCATGAAGGCTCAGTGCAGACAGCCACTTAGTCCCAATTTGTTATGGCTGTGCGTGCCTGTCTGCAGACTTGTCCATGCGGCCACTACATATGCCAAGGAAACTCCAGAAAGTAGTAGAAACTGAATTAATGGTATCTGCAGCTGTCTGTGTATGCATCTGTTTGAGAGTATAAACAGACTTGCATCACTGATCCGCCTTCCGATCTAAGACCCACAAATCCACATGCTGTCTATTGGTAGATACTATGATAAGCACCATGAATTAAAGGGATAGTAGCATTATTTTTAAGTGGGGTTGTATGAGCTACAAATAGCCCCTAAGTACCGTAATTGCAGTAGAAGACTCTCCACACTCCTCCCGTTAGCAACGCCAGCCCATAGTCCTGCTCAGAGATTTCCAACATACAGTGTTGTGAACGGTCCCAAAAAAAACGGCCTATTTTCGCAGCCTAAAAGAGGTTTTACCGGAAAAAAAATACACAGTTCCATTGTTCGCTATAATAAAATTATTCTCAGCCCCTCAAAGTGCAGGAAAAACGCAGTTTTTATTTGGACCTAACCAACTCACGTATCCCTCGGCGGAGCACTACAGCGCTCTGCGTAGTACACTGCGTAGTAGGCTGATCGGCGGGCGCTAACCCTGGGCGGAGGGATACGCGAGTTGGTTAGGTCCAAATAAAAACTGCGTTTTTCCTGCACTTTGAGGGGCTGAGAATAATTTTATTATAGCGAACAATGGAACTGTGTATTTTTTTCCGGTAAAACCTCTTTTAGGCCTCGAAAATAGGCCGTTTTTTTGGGACCTTTCACAACACTGTATGTTGGAAATCTCTGAGCAGGACTATGGGCTGGCGTTGCTAACGGGAGGAGTGTGGAGAGTCTTCTACTGCAATTACGGTACTTAGGGGCTATTTGTAGCTCATACAACCCCACTTAAAAATAATGCTACTATCCCTTTAAGAGTTGAATAGTGTTTTTTTCACATTTACTCTTCATTAGCATATTATACAAGGAAAGCGTGTTCCAAGTTGCTGGAGTAAAGAAATGTACTCATTGTGTAACAATAATCCAGCACAAAAATGAAAATTACTAACAATTACAAACAAGAATAAAAAGTAACATTTGTATTTTATAGAAATAGCAAACTTAAACTCCAAGCCACAATCCCATAGTGCCCCACTATGGTTTAAGAAGGCCATTCTACAAGTTGGATTACACAAACTAAACAAGCTTTCCAGAAGGTGCAAAATGACTGGATGTGCATTAATAACTGACACAGAACTTTTCACCACTTAACTGAAGTTCAGATTCAGCCTCATGTAATCTTACTGATACTAATAATAAGAATAATAAACATCAAGGAAAAAGAACACTGGTATCATTATGGTATCAATATTGGCAGATATCCAAATTCATATATCGGAATCTGATCAGATCTGATAAAAAGTGGAGTGGTGCATGATATAACCCCACTTCAAAAAATCTGAACTGTCCCTTTAAGTGCAGCGTCTCAGACGCTCGGCTATTCATGATTGTATTAGGCTATAAGCTTAACCCTACATTCCATCAAAGATTTGGCCCATAGGCAGATCAGGATTTGCACATTAGCAGCAGACTACAGCCACAATTCAACAACATGAGCTCAGTTTGGGAGAAGGATTTTAGAAGCAGCATCAGTTGATGTTCTGCTGTGGAGAGGACATGACAGCATATACTTTCTTACACCCTCCTCTCTCATTGTCTATGCATTCCTTCAGTGCATTGTTGATCCTGTCATTCCTCTTAACCCTTTTTGTACTCACACAGGCTCAACTTGCTCGTGGCTAACAGGCTGTAGCTTGCAAGTTATTTGCTGGAAATAAACTGCGATGATGATCTGCACTGGCTTCTGTTGTAGGGCCCAGGGGTTTTCCCAGCTCAGCTCAAGGAGAACCTTTCGGTCCACATCCACAAGGCCCATGAACTCACAGTCGCACCGTGTTTTCCTGTCTCGTAGGCAACCTGCGAGAGGGGCTTTGCCGCCATGGAGGAGTCCCATCAGAAGGTGATCGACGAGCTGCAGAGGAAACACCAGAGAGAGCTGGAGAATCTGCATGAAGAGAAAGAGCGACTGCTGGCTGAGGAGACAGCAGCCACCATCGCTGGTAAATAATATCCTACATCAGATGATATTTGACTGGACAGAAGAAAGTCTCTTTCTGCTAAACATGTCGGATTTGTCAAGAAATGTAAAAGCACAGAGCTGCTATTGTGGTCATTTATCACTAATGCATGATCTTGGTGCCATATTTTACCCCACTACAGTAATACTACAGTTTTAGAACTAAGTATAAATGTTGTGCTGTATGCATTAAAGCTGTTTTGTCTGTTACTTTAGCAATTGAAGCAATGAAAAACGCCCACCGGACAGAGTTGGAGAAGGAGCTGGACAAGGCTCGCAAGGCCAACAGCAACACAGAAAATGCAGACATAGAGGAGATTCGCAGACAGCACGAGTAAGTTTTTCAGTTTATATAGCTGCAGCATAGGATTTAGGGGTCAACATCAACTCTGACGTTGACCCAGGACCTCTGATCATAAAATCTCTCGTCTACTATGCAGTCGCAGATTATGTGAGTTGATGTCAACCACGGGGAGTTACGTTGTTACAACCTACCCCACTGCTAGGGTGGGTTGTGACATTAGATGCAACAATGAGAGGTCATTTATGAGAGAACTTTATTTAAGGATAAATAATAAACCGTTTTAAATAAAGAGACCAAGAAAGACTTGTTCTGACTGTTTGATAAAAAACAGGTGTCATTTGAATTAAGCTGACAAAATGCTGAGCTGTCAGATTTTATAGCTGTCAGTCACGACCTGTTGGGACATGTGTCGAGGAACTCGGAGATCAAGCTCATCTGTCAGTCTTCACCAGGCTGTGACACTGAACTCGGTGACGTATGTGGAAGTGCAGGTGCTGACAGTAAATCCAACTGCACTTCATTACGCTGACAGTATTTATTTTTCTGTGTACTGACTCTGTGACTGATCCCAAAGCCGTGTCACTGTGAAAGGGAGGATGAAGATCTCCTGCGTCACAGCTTGTCACCTTTTAACAATGCTAAACTTCATCGGGACTGTAAATAACTGAACTTGAACATCTAGCTGTATTTGCAACCTTTTGCTCCTGAACCAAAACTGTGTGCATCAGGTTTAATCTCGGCGTGGTGTCGTGTTTTGTTTCAGGGAGGAGCTGTGCTCGTTCCAGCGGGAGATCGAGGTGTTGTCGGAGCAGTATTCCCAGAAGTGCCTGGAAAACGCCCACCTGGCCCAGGCGCTGGAGGCCGAGAGGCAGGCCCTCAGGCAGTGTCAGAGAGAGAACCAGGAGCTCAACGCACACAACCAGGTGCGCACACACCACACACCTGTGCACAAATATTTACTAAGGAACACACTGCGTCCTGTTAGTCTGCACAACTGTTCTAAGCTTCTTGTTTGTGACATTTGTAGGAGCTCAACAACCGTCTGGCGGCAGAGATCACTAAGATGCGCTCCATGACATCTGAGGACGGCGTAGGAGAAACAAACACCACAATACAGGGGAAAGAGCTCTACGAGTTAGAAGTAAGGTTTAAACAAGGCGATAAAATCTAAAAATGTGCATAAAATCCATAACAGACTTAGTCAAGTCTGTACAAGTGAGGGTTTAATTAGCAGCTGATGCTCCTGAGGCTGTAGGTTCTTACAAAGTCTTCTTTTCCAGGTGATGCTGAGGGTGAAGGAGTCAGAGGTCCAGTACCTGAAGCAGGAGATCAACTCCCTGAAAGATGAACTCCAAGCTGCCCAAAGAGTATGTTTTTTTTTGTTTTTTTCAAGGGAGAGTTTGGATTATTAGATATGGGGTTATATGTGGTACGTATCCACAGTCAGTGTAGCACCTACAGTAGATTGTAGTCAGCAACCATCATGGAAGCTAAACACTGTACTAGAGCACTGAACACTGTACTGGTTTGGATTCACAGAAATTGCATAAAAACACAAAGAAATAACTGATAGATGCAGCAGTAGACCAGCAGCTTCTGTGTTCTGCAAGGTAAAATGACTGTTTTTGCTTAAGGAGTTTGGTTGCTTTGGAAAGACTGATATCTGGCTTATATAGTAGGGCGGATTCCTCATAATTCCACCAGTAGAGCCACAGTGTGTCCTCCAAGCGGCTCTCCACTCTGCTCTAGTCTATTTTGGGCCAATTTTCAAAATAAAACACCCTGTGCAGACTCGTAATCACAAAAAAAAGAGAAACAGAACTATATAGCTTACTTTCCTTGGCAGAAGCGCAAAAATTAAGGAAAATGACCAAATCAACAAAGTCTGAGCAAGTGGACAAAATCAGACAGGCAAAATGCTCCACTTCTGAAATCCTGCTGGTTGGTCGTACAGCCGTGTGAAGGATGGATCAAAACCATGGCGCAGACGCAACATGCCCAGTGGAATCAGTGAGTGACAGCAAGGTAGAGGAGTGAAAATATAGCAAACACTTAAACTGGTTTCAACTTTTTAGGTGGCTAAAATACGTTTTGCTGCTGACCCGGTCCACAGCAGTACATTACTTAGCTTCCTACACCAGTACTCCTGCTGCTTCTGACCGCCATCTGCTACAGATAATACACTGACCATGGATAAGTACCTCATACAAGCCCACTTCAAAAAACCCAAACTATCTCTTGAAGATGCAACTTGAAAGCCCATTTGACTGGGTTCATCCAGGAATTCCTAGCTGAGAGACATCATGAACAGCCTTTATCTGAACTGCCAAACAATGTGTTTTCAGGATAAGAAATATGCAACAGATAAGTACAAGGACATCTACACAGAGCTGAGCATCGTCAAGGCCAAAGCAGAGCGGGATCTGGGCCGGCTCAGAGACCAGCTGCAGCTGGCTCACGAGGCGCTCGGCGAGCCGTCGCTGGAGGAGGTGGAGCGAGGAGGATATGGTATGGAAAAAGAGAAACAGTGGGCCTCATGCAAGAACAATTTTGTCCACTTTTGAGGTACTAAATTGTTTTTGAGTACTGTTCACGAAGACGTGCATGTTGGAAAGATTTGATGATGAATATAGTTGATGCCTCCATATTGCTACATAATGAGGGCTACCTGTTCCACTCTTCTTTGTTGGCAAAGTTTTATTCACAAAAATATTGCCCGTGGGTAAAAAGAAGATCGTCTTACTGCGGAGCTTCAAGTCCAATTTGAGCAGCATCAGTTGCAGTATTGAACAAAGACTCTGAACCCTAAACAAATAGAAACTGTCTGTGCAGCAGTGTACTGTGACAGAAGTAAGGAAGGAATGATTTGACATGAAGTTAGATGATAAAAAACTTAATAAAAAAGCAATATGGTCGGTGGCCTGGTAGCTCAGTTGGTAGAGCGGTCAGCTGATGTACTGAGGCTGTGAATCCCCTGCAGCAGCTGCTGGTTCAGCTCCTGCCTACGACCCTTTGCTGCATGTCATTCCTCCGACTGTCCCTCTTGTTTTCCTGTCATTTCTTCAGCTGTCTTATCATTTAAAGGCATAAAAGCTCAAAATATATTTTTTTCAAAAAGCACAATCATCTCAGTGTTGCCAGATTGGGTCGTTTTCTGCCCAGTTGGGCTTTTTTGGGTTGCATTGTGCAGGTTGAAATGGATTTGGGTGGGTGGACAGAACTTGGACTGGTTTATCATGAGCGGGGCTATTTTTTAAAATGCATTAAAATGATAGTATATTAAAAATATATTCAGAAATTATATTCCTACACGTCCAATCAATCAGCACAGCTTGGATATGGAATAATCTGCTGAGAAGTGATCTGCAGCCATCAAATCTGCACTTACATTATAACTGAAACTGCTTTTAAAATTACATCATCGTTATTTGTTTGACTTTTTGAAAGCATGGGATTATGTGTACTTCTCTTTCACCATCTTATGTATGTGTGGGTGGTGATACACTTTAATTAGGCTTGTTACTGCTGAACAAGTTAGATCAAAACTGATATTTTATATACAATTTAACCTCCTATCTGTGTTCTGTTATTGGGCTGGAAAACATCAAAACAGTTTGGCAGCAGTGTGCAGTCTATGATGTAGATGGAAAGCTGTCGAGGGAAGATGACAGTCCAGTAAGTGACATAATAGGATTTTCCCCTGAACAGAGACCTTCATAAAGACCATCTGGCAGCCGCTGGAGGGAGAGAACGTCCGTAGCAGCCAATGAACTGTAAAAGTCACCATGCCAAAATTACTCATGCCACTAAAAAAAAAAAAGCAAAAACAGAGAGAGATGACAAGAAATGAGAGACTTACCAATCACATGGTCTATCTGAAGCCTTCAGTTTATTGCGTTTCATCCTTCAGTCGTTTAACTAGTCTTAACAACGTTGTATATTATGTATTGGGCATTCTAATGTTTAAGTCAAACAAGTGTTTTTTCCCCTCTCAGGGAAAGACTTCCTGTACATCACTGGTTTGA